>OZ010611.1:24926241-25021241 GCA_963932145.1 Acanthosepion lycidas | reverse complement strand
AGTATTATTAGGTTGGTGCAAAAATAATGACGTAATAATGTCGTTTTTTGACGTATTTTGTAACGTCAAAAAACGACATTATTACGTCATTATTTTTGCACCACCCTAATAATTCATAAAAATAAAATAATTGCCGCATAGGATATTTTAACTTTATTGTAACATGTTCGAGATGTTGAATACCAAAATAACACAGATTTTTGTCCATTACGTCTAGATTTGCCTGTATTGAAATGTTTTGACCGTGGACAAGAGCGGATTTAGATGAAGCGAGGCCCTATGCTATTCAACTTGTGAGGCCCCTCCAAATCTCCCATTCTCGAAATTAGAGAAAAATAAAATAGTGTTAAATTAATTTGAGTAAAACCGAGGATGATGGGTATTTAAAGTTACTGAAGTATTACTTAGATTCTACAATGTGTTATGACAGCATCTGTAAGAAGTGCCTATGACAGTCAAAAATATTATATAATTTGACTGGAGCCCCCCCCCCACCACCACCACCACCATGCACCTAGATTTTGAGGCCCTAGGTTTCAGCGTGTTAAACCTATAAGTAAATCTGGCGCTGACCGTGGAATGTTACAGGGTTTGAGTTTGATTGCAACACTACAAAACACAAATAATAATGAAAATAACATCATTTTATTGAACGAAACAAATTGTGACAAACAGAAGATAATTTCATAAAATTCTAACTCTGTTTCTATGTTTTTGTTTGACTTTCTGCGATGAATAATATTAATACAATCTCTTTCTAGGCCCCAACAAAAAAAATGGACTCTAAATTAATGATGGCCGCCCATCTTTCCTCGTAACTTTCCTCCATTGTTTTGGTGTCCGAATGAAATCTTCCAATTTCTTCATTGCATACGTTATTCAGATTTTCAGGCAATATCTCCAAATTCCTAAACAAAAAATTACAATAAAGGGCATACAAAATTAAATTAGATTTGGAACTATTTTAACGTATTTACACTATTTATAATATTCGGACTGTTGTCCTCGTCTTTATTGTTATGTTCATGACATTTCGGTCGTTGTACGCTCCGACCTTCTTCAGGTGATATATCTTGGAATTTAAAACCGAACATCTTTATTTCGTCCATCGGGGTAGATTGTTCTAGTTCCTCGTGCCATGCCTTTTCTGGATATCTCAGCTTCAGTTATTTAGTAACTAAACATTTTTTTGTTCAACTCACAAATATTTAGGTAAGTTCATTAAACGCTTCAACTAACGCTTTTATCCACTGGAACATGTGTCCTTGGGTACATCAGTGTATTAATTTTTGGGGCTTATAAAACTAACGTTTCAGTAACCATGTCGATTTTACCAGAGCTCATATCACAATTCGCTGTTATTGTTGTTGTTCTCTATCAATGTGTAATACTGGTTCCCATATTGTATTCATGTCTATGCTAGACCACAAAAAACTCCTAAGAACGCCAAGTCGTGAATATGACAATAAAGATGAGGACAACAGTCTGAAAAATGTAAATAGTTACAATGCCTCATCTAAGAAATATAGACAGATATTTCAACGTAACTATCATGTTACTAACATGTAACTTATATTTCCAAGGAATTTGGTAACACCTTCTACAAGCACAAGGTTTACGGTCACATCATGTTGAAACACCGCTTCCACTATGATCACTGAAGTTAAGCAACGTTGAGCCTGAACAGTACTTCGGGCCTTGTACAGGGTGAACCTTATTGTAAAAAAAATGAATTCTAGTTTTTTCATAAAACGTGAGCGTATATCTTTTGTTATTCATTTTTTTTTTGTTTAAATTTCTACTTTAATGTTGATTCAGCCGATGAGTAATAACTGAAATTTGTATTAAGAACACACACAAAATTACACGCAGACACACACACGCACAAAAACATCATATATATATATATATATATATATATATATATATATATATATATATATATATATATATATATATATATATATCAATGTATAATATTTAGGCAGCAAACTTTCTTTTAAACATCTTTCGTTAAATATGACGGACAAATTATGTTTTTTTCATTTCGTTTTTGCTCGCCGTATGCTTTATCTGCATCTACACCAGAATATATTTTACGCTCTGAACTGTATATTTATCTATCATACATCATAAAATATTTTATACTTATGTCACTTCTTATTACTTATTTATGGGTAGGTAGATTTTATACCTTTGCGCTTTTACAGACAAAAAACATTCGAGCGTCATTTTGATCTGCTTACTACTTACTAAGGCTTAAGTGGATAGATTCTTTCAGAAAACTCTTGAACCAGTATCTGCACTATTTTTCCGCCGAATGCATTGATAGTTGAATGTCTTCACTGCGCATGCGCCTATCTATATGTACGCTCGCCGCATTGAATCGGATTTCATTCTGTCTCGTCTGACTAAAACGCTATTAAAATTGAAATTTAATTTTTTCTTTCAATTTTCTGATCATACATAAAATGTTTTAGAGTAAAAAGAAAATTTAGTAAATTTCAAAATAATCGCATCAACAGTATTGGTCTTTGTATCTTTTTTTCAACGTCAAGTATGGTATTTCTTCAGTATCTGCTTTATATATATATATATATATATATATATATATATATATATATATATATATTTCATCGTCAAGCATTAAGTGACTTCCATTACATCTTTTTTAGTAAAAGTTATTTTGTATAGAATTTCATTATAAGAATTTTGAAGGATTTCTACTATGAAAAGAATGTGATTCATAATCTAGTGTCAAGCTTTCATTAGAATTGTGTTTTACGAGTGAATTTTTCTCTTTAAATGAACCGATATTAATCTGAATAGAATTGTTCATCCTAATCTTTTTTACTAATCTATTATTCTTTTTTGCTATTCATTATTCAATTTATAAATCTAAAGTTATATTAGGTTGGCCAGAAAGTCCTGATTCACTTAGGGAGCGGAAAGAAAACAATGAAATTTTATCGAGCAACATCAACATTTATTGTTGAGAATAAAGTCCATCATTGTCGACGATCTTCTGCCAGAATCAGAATCTTTGCCAGATACCACCAGTCCGCTGGCTTTGAGTAAAAAACAAAAACAAACTGTAAACAAGCTTCCTTCACTTCATCAAAAGTGTTTTGTCGCTTGACCGTAGAGAAAGTGTTCTATTGAGCTATTCAAACAGATGGACGATGTTGAGATCCGTAGTAACTCGGAACAGTATCAGGACTGAATGGTGGATGTGGAAGAATCTCAACACCGTCCATCTGTTTGACCTTCTCTGGAGTCAACCTGAGTGTGTGTGGCCTCGTATTGTCTTGCTGAAACAAAGCCCGACCAAGGCAGGATACTTCTAGGTCTAGCTGCTGGCAATACAGTTTAGCGCTGATGATGGGATTGTGTGTAATAAGCTCGAAATGCAGTAGCCCAAGGAAATTGCACCAGATTCATTGTCTTCTTTCCGCTTCCTAAGTGAATTAGTACTTTCTGGCCAACATTGTTTTTCGTGATACATTACCAGGGTTTTACGATAAAACTTGAAGCAAACGATATTTTCCCCGGCTTTAAGGCGTTTTTCATCGTCTGCAACTGATGTTCAATCAAAATTAAAAAGTGAGTCGTAATTGTTGGGGCTTCCGGCCACATGACGTTGAAACATCGGTTCCCGTACATTCAACGAAGTTAAGCAACGTCTAGCCTGGTCAGTACTTAGATGGGAGACAGTTTGGAAATACAGGGTGCTGTAAGCTTGGATGTGCGGGCGGTGTAATGGATAATGGCTCGGAATTGTTAATCGGAGGGCCGAGTTTCAATTCCAGTTGGATTTGTTATGTTCACTTACGCGCAAATACCATTGAGAAAGCTAGATAATCCACCTCTTCTCCTCCCGGCTATGGGTTAATTAGTAAGACTTGAATCACTAAAACTATTATTATAGAAAAGAATAATAATATTGCACAGAAAATATTTAATTTTCGATATTAAATAACCTATAGACGTTGATATGCTTCTAAAAAAAGTAATCAATTAATTGTTGGATTCCCACTTAAAAATATGTCCATTTGATTATGAAATCGATTTCTGTTTCGGTTGATATGATTTTTTTTCTTTTCTTTTGCTTTGATTAATAAATGTTACAGTTCTGATTTCTTGTGAGTTTGTTTTTTTTTTCGAAATGATTTTAGATAATTTCTTAATTCGAACCGAATTAAAATCTTCATTTATATCCTTCTTTCTGCTTTTATTACAAGACAACTATAACAGTGACAGTATAAATCTATTAACTTTCTTATTAATGATTGATCTTGTCTCTTGCCCCTTTCTTTAGGGCGGACAGTGGTTGTAGTTCGATATTTCGCCCATGCACTGTATTAACTGATGTGAAAGTGATTCTACTTACCCAAAACTTTTCAAAAAACTTTTCAAAAAACTTTTCGTGCATATAGACCGAGCTAGAATTCTTCAAGAAAACGGTACCAAAACGAACACTTATACTCATGATCAGGAAGAGACAGTTGAAATTTATTGGACACGTAATGAAGAAGGGGAACTTGAAAAAATTAACACTCAAAGGGCATATTGAAGGTAAGAAAGATAGCGGAAGGCAGCGAGCCACTTACTTAAGGAGCTTGTGTGAATCGATGACAGATCAGACAGGCGAGTGCCTTGACAAAAGCAGAAAAACTGCTAGGGGCATCAAGGTATAAGAAGATATAGAGAGCCATGATCGCCTATGCCCTGAACAGATGCGGCACACCGAAGAAGAAAAAGAAGAAAACGGATTCATTTTCTAAGCTGCTCTTATTAAATTATTATCTCCGACGATATTATTTATAGCCCAGTACTTTAAAAACTGATATATTGAAGTAAAATAGTATTTTCCTTTCTCTAAATTCATTGAGTCCCAGTCTTTTTAAATTTATAGTCCAAAACCGTCGGCTCATATTCTACGCGGAATCACTTTTAATCACAAGTTTTATCATCTTCTTAACAAATAATAAGACTATTAACTGTAAATTAAATCTGAATGCTTGACAGCAAAAGAGACAGCCCAAGTTGTGAGTTATATATTAGAGACGTCAAAATCAAGTTGGCATGGAAATTAACTCTTAGCCAAATAGATTAACAGACAACGGAAAATATGACACAGAAATCTGAAGTCGCACTGAAAGTTACGAAAGATGCTTTTCAGAAAGTGAGCAATGTGTTAATGGTAATGGTAATATTATGTTTCCTTACAAGGAAGCATTTGACATTCATTAACCGAACAGTCAGTACTGTTTTCGGTTGAAGTTTATAAAATCTTTCTCTTAAAACACTTTTTCAAGAAAATAGCTGTCCTCGCTCTCTCCAGTATTAATGGTGTGAGGGGATTTCTTCCTAACCTTTTATTTGAATTAGTGTAGAATGTCAACATCTTCATCATGTCATTATTTTCTCTTCTAGTTACATGTGCTATCCATTTTAATTGTTGACGTTCTTGGTAGTCCTCATATGACGTAGTTTCTGAAATTTAATACAGTTCTTTATTTGTAATTCTCTAGCATCAGTTCACAATGCTCAAAGAAGTATGCCCTTTGGCAAACCAGGCTTCACTCGAACGAAGCCATTTTTAACCAGTAAAGCAGTTGTATATCATTGACAGTTTAGCTATTTCTGAATGGGTTTTGACGTCATGCATGACATCCATATGAAAATCTCGATCTGACGAAGGTATTTCAAAATATAACTTGAGTTTTGGTTTTGTGGCAATTTGCGACGTTGTGCGAAACTATCTCTGACGCAACATATTCTATGTTCAATTTCCTTTTATCCTATACTAAATTTACTTATCTACACAGCGAAGTATCTGAAGTGTTTAGTATTTACCAATTCCACCTCCTTCATTTTTATGATGGATTCACAGTAGGTGCAATGACTATTTTTCTTCCAATTCCAGACCATAGTTTCTCTTTTCGAAAGGTTTATCTTGAGTCTATTCTATTTCTTGGAACATTTCATAGATTAAAAAATCGACGTGTCCTTATAAACAAAGAAAAACTTGCTGAAATAATCTGCTATATGGTAGTGGATACTGGACATTCTCGTCACGCATGAAGACGAGACTTGAAGCGACAAAAATATGGTCCTACCAACGAATGATAATAATATAGATATAATGAGTAAGCTTTAAGAATAAACACAATAAAACAATTATTGTTAAGAATCAGAAATCACATTCTTCTATATATCGTGGATGATCATGGCTCTCCGCAGCATCCTATCCGTTGAAGCTGTTAGTAATATTTGTCGTTTTACTCACTCTCTCTCTCTCTCTCTCTCTCTCTCTACCACTTCTTTTTCTGCAATCCATTTACAAAACGCTTTAGGCAGGTTACTCGCTGTTTGCCTCTGTTTCTCTTAACTTTAATATGTCTTGTGAGTGTCTGACATTCCAAATGTTCTTTAATCATTATATGTTCTAGAAATTTCAACAATCTCTTTCTGACTAAGCGTTCCTTTTTTGTAACTTGTTCGTTATTGTTAAGGTTTGGTTCCTTGTACTACGGTGATAGTCCAAGGTAGAACCAATAAAGAAGAACTCGAACACGAATATAGAATAACACAGATATATTACAAACAGGAATATATACAGAGAAGTAGAAAGGGTTAGTACGAACAATCAGGTTTAGTAGAGAGAACAATGTAGTCTCGACCAGTATCACTATTCCAATGTCTTGCAGTAATTGTCTGAACGCGACTCTGTTTCGGACTGACTCTGACTCGACTCTTGACTCGACTTGAACTACTGACTCCACTGACTCTTTGCCTACTTCTGAGGCGCAGTGTTTATTAAGTATGGAATAGGCCATTATTATTATTATTATTATTATGGGCAAGATCCCGTAACACTTATGCACATGATAGATTCATTCAATTCTCATCAATTTCCTGCAGAAAAACATCACTATTGCCACAAGTTTTCCTTTCATTTGTAAGGAAATTGTCCAGCATTCATTACCGTATATGCGGTCTGATATTATATAGCAGTTCTGTGGTCTTTTTCTTGGTTTCTAATAATTTATCCAATTCTTTGCTTAGCCCTTGGATGACAACTTTTGATCCAATATGCCTTCGACTTTCGGTGTCACATTTTCTATCCTCTCTTAACATACTTAACAGATATTCAGATTTTCGTGATTAAATTTGACGGCTCCCATTTGATCTGTTCCTATTTACCATACATTGTCTTCTTACAAATTGATGGTTAGTCTTTCCTTCTCGCTTTCGTTTACAAATTTTCCTGAGTTCTTACAGTTTCCTTTCTGTCTGCTATATACGCTGCATCATTTGCAAATATTATGTTAAGATTTTGAACACTATTAATAAATCCAGGTAGGACTTCTAGTTCTTTTATGATCAACCGGCTGTAAACGTTGAATAAAACTAGCGAGAAGACACATCCATGTCTTACATCCTCTTTCCGGCTATGAGACCCGATTATGAATCTCACTATAGTCGATTTGCCAGGAAGGTGACTTTTTGATGTTATCGGAAGGTGATCCTAGCGTGTGGCACTTTCGAAATGTGCCTGAAAACCATACTTTTGGAATGTGTCTGAAAAAGCATACCTTTGAGAAGTACCACAGCTTGACCTTAATCTTCCAATTGTTTTGTTTTTTTGTTGTTGTTTTTTTATCATCCGTAGTTTTGTTTATGTTCCTTATCATATTTACATTCTATTCAACGATTGGGTTAAATAAGCAATATGGATCGAAGCGGTCGCAGAATGCAAAAACGAACTGGGAACTGTAATAAAAAAAAAAAAAAATCACAAAGATAAAATAAAAAATCACAAATTCATAATAAATTATAACTCATTAAATGCAGACAGCTTTTTTGGATTTTTTTGTAAATGATGTCGGTCATCCAAGCGTTTAAAAATCGTTTATTCATCTCATTTTTAAATACATCTGAATTTTATTTTTTATTACTAAAACATTTCACGGAAATCAACATTTCTAGATACGTTTTGCCTTATGTACAATCGATATATCTACATTTAATCACATAAAAGATTAGCGTTTAAATATTGAATTTAAACAACGCTGTGTTCAGTCCGTTGGGGGTAGGTTTTAGAAAATGAAAATTCTATTTATTGTAACTAAAATCCTAATTGTACTGAATCTGTCTAACCTGATCTTAGCCAATAAAATGCCTTCACAAAATCAATTCTTGGTTCAAGTTCCTTTTATAAACGCATTCATTATTCCTGAAAATCGATTGGCTATTACTGAAAATCAGTGGTTTATTACAGAAATCGATAGGTTATCCTAAACAAACCTACTTTGACCGACATTAGAGACAATTAAAACTTGCAAATGGTTCTTTGCGGTTTGCTAAATGTGCCCGAGGGGAATAGCGATTTAAATGATTATCGTTCTGTGAAAACACATTGTAAACGTCGAAGTGTCGAGAAAAGCAAATAAAATGAACATGTTGATTGGTTATTAATTATTTGAATTAATATTCAAGATAGGATAGCGAAGGAGCAAATGTAAACAATTTATAGCATTCTGCATTTGAAATATTTCAATAGTGTTGTTCTTTTAGGCTTTGGATAGTTCAGAATAAATTAGTATACGTTGAAATCCTTTCATGTCGAGACAACGCACAAATACAAAATGTTTTCCGTCGGCGCCATACGTGTTCAATGTTTTGATTGACTTGGCTGATGAATTCCTGCAGTAGTTTACCGTTTCTTTCCGTGGTAGACTGGTTTCCAACCAAGGCTATAGGAGGATATGGATTCGTACGTTTCCCAAAGGTATTTGCGCGTAAGTGAATGTAATGACTAGAATTCGAACTCGACACTCCGTTATACATCACACCAGCTGCACACCCATGCTTACAACATCTAGTATTCCCAGTCGGTCAACCTTCTAGGTTCAACGTTGCTTAACTTCGGGGATCGGACGAGAATCGACATTTCAACGTGATATGGCCGTAATCCACGATCTTCGGATCATAAATATTAATATAATCTCAGTCTTATCTTCTGCAGATTGGTATGAATCTAAAATTCTTCTATTTTCTGTCACCGAATATTATTGGTCTGGAACAAAAACTCGTAGCGTTTGTCAATAGTTGGTGTTTGAACATGTGATTTCGTTCCCCATGAGACACACACACACACACACACATACAAATATATATATATATATATATATATATATATATATATATATATATATATATATATATATATATAGATAGATAGATAGATAGATAGATAACTAGACTCGTTTCGAAAAACCCTCGAATTTTTGATTTGCAAATAATCAAATCAATCTCGAGCGAAAAAAAGGTTTTAAAAAAAGAAAGAGCTACAAGCATGAACTACTGTCGAACAAATCGCACAGATGCAGGTCTGAAGCCCAAAGAAAAAACCCCGATACGAGTAGACAACTAACTAACAAAAGAGCTCAATACAAACGTAGAGCAGACCTAGATATAGATACACCTAGTGAGCCAGACAAACCTAGCTAGGTTTGTCTGGCTCACTAGGTATATATATATATATATATATATATATATATATATATATATATATATATATATATATATATATATATATATATATATATATATATATATATATATTCTGAACGCTGGCAATACGTCTTTCCATACGATTAGTGTATGGATTATGGATTTTAAATGTTCTTTTTAAGTTAACAGTGAAAAACGGAGAAAAATTTTTATGTTTTTTTATTGACGCAAATGAAAAAAAGGTAACGAAATGAAAAAGTATGTGTTATTATGGAGATAGTTCCATAGCTGAGAGTACTCTTCGTTTCGACATGTCAACCTATTTCTCTAGATTCAGAAGTAGAAATTTTTATCTGGAAAATTGAAAAACTATCCGGCAGATTTACAGTCGTTAATGAAAGTCAAATCGAAATGCTGATTAAAAATAATCAAGGTCAAACGACATCACAAAATGGCCTCTGATCGGGAGGTTTTGAGGAAAGTGGAACCACCAGGCCCGACTTTGCTTAACTTTGGTGATTGTACGAGAATCCATGTTTCAACGTGATATGGCCGTAAGCTCTCTTGCAATAGGACACAGTACACAAATGAACAGCAAATCAGTGACATCAGTGGTGGTCGATTTATCGAAATCGTTAGGATTGAGCCATCGTTCATCCTGGTATTACACAGTATTAATCAGATAAGAATAAGTTCACAAGAAATATTTTATTGCAACCTTTGCCACATATATAACAAGTGACCCATAAAAGAATTAGCGTACCGTCCCGTTTCTGGTATTAGGTTGGTGCAAAAATAATATCGTTTTCTCACATAGTAACATATGTGAGAAAACGACATTATTTTTCACCAACCTAATACAATGAGTATTAATAGGTTATAGATAGAAATCTGTACTTAATACAGGATTTGTATTTTTATAAGTTAGCCTTGTTGTGCTAATTTTTACTGCTTTTTAACGTTTTTTCCGCTGACAAAAAGTGGAAAGATTATATTGAATCAATTGCAAGGGTTGCTGCTAGGAAAGTTGGTTCACTGTGTCGTGCTAGAGAATTTCTTTTACATATTTATAAATCTACCATTCTACTCCTTGCATGAGTTATTGCTGCCACATTGTATGGAGTTTCTGCTATGCATTTAGAAATTCATGATAAAATCCGATGAAGAATCTGCAATGCTCCTGACTTGGCATGTCGGCTTTACTCAAATTTCTACTTTCCTGTGCCTTTTCTATAAATACTTTTTAACTTTTTTCTTTTCTTTTTTTTAGTTTTTATTTTTATCCAAGACAAATTGTACAAATGGCGATTTGTTAGGACTTTATGGAGCCAGGGAAGAATTGTGGCGGCAGTAGTAAGAATGGTAAATAGGAATGTGTTGTTTTGGTGCAAGGAATATTGTAGTCTGTTTGGGTCAATTTTTGTGGCTAGCAAAATTTAAGATCAGACAAATTAAAGACCCGCCTTCCCTCATCGCCCCCTCCTCATTTTGGCCTTGTACCATATTTTTGTATTTTACACGAAATAAATATTGCTTTGCTCTGTGGTACTTAAACTTTATGACTTTATGAATTTAAGCGCAGTACTAGATTGGCGGCAAAATCTCACCATTTTACAGATGAAATGACTAGCTGTAACCGCATGTTCTATGCTAATAGTCTCTTCTCTCGTACTTCTCGCTTGTCGGACTCTCGTCTGACATCTTACTTTCCAGTTAACTTTGATCTTGAAAAATTTAAATGCGATGCCAATCGTTATCTTCCTTTTTTATTGTTCTTTTGCAATAGTCTTTTCTCAAATTCTCTTGCACTCAGTTACACCTTGCGTCTTAATGGCTTTATTGCTTTGCTTGGAGCGAAATGATTAAAAGATACAAATTTTATGGTGGACATTGGAGGATTAATGAATATACATTGCTGTTCGATAAAAGTGACTCACCTGATTTTTTTACTAAATGTTCTCTTCTCCGATGAAACGAAAGTTGAGCTAAATTCAAATAAAAAGCGATCTAAAATCCGAAGAAGAAGCTTTGAAAGCTCTTTGAACTTAGCAGTAAGTACTGTCAAGCATCCATTCAGTATAATGTTCTGGGGATGCTTTTCTTTTCATGGAACTGGTTTCTTAAAACCTATTGAAAAGACCCTCAGGGGCGAGCAGTACAAGAGAATTTTAGAGTCTTGTGTACTCCCTTCTGCTGAAAGGGTGCAAATCGACCCCGTCAGGCTCATTATTATGCAGGATAATGATCCCTGCCACAAATAAAAATTGATGAAGGAATACTTTGATGAGAAGCAGGTGGGTGTCATGACATGGGCGCCCCAATCTCCTGACCTCAACCCCATAGAAAACTTATGGAGCATGATGCTCAACTGTTTTCTCGAGAGCCTGTACTTTATAATGCTCCATAAGTTTTCTATGGGGTTGAGGTCAGGAGATTGAGGCGGCCATGTCATAACACTCACCTGCTTCTCATCAAAGTATTCCTTCATCAATTTTGATTTGTGGCAGGGAGCATTATCCTGCATAAAAATGAGCTTGGTGGGGTCGATTTGTACCTTTTCAGCAGAAGGGAGCAGACAGGACTCTAAAATTCTCTTGTACTGCTCGCTCCTGAGGGTCTTTTCAATAGGTTTTAAGAAACCAGTTCCATGAAAAGAAAAGCATCCCCACAACATTATACTGAATGGATTCTTGATAGTACTTACTGCTAAATTCAAAGAGCTTTCAAAGCTTCTTCTTCGGATTTTAGATCGCTTTTACTTTGAATTTAGCTCAACTTTCGTTTCATCGGAGAAGAGAACATTTAGTAAAAGAAAAAAATCAGGTGAGTCACTTTTATCGAACAGCACTGTATATGTTTAGGTATGTGTCTGTATTTAATCTATTAATATGCACCGTCCTAGTTTGGAATTAATAGGTTATAGGTTAAAAAAAATAAAATACAGGAGGTGGGTGTAAAAGTAGGTATATGACAATTATTATATCAGTATTAAAATAATGATTCTAGGATTTATTTAATACTAGATTTCATTTAAATCATTTTTAATATTTTTATTTTCATATTTATTATAATTTTTTATTTTTTTATAAATAATAATAAATGTATTGTGGGTAAAGAATTGTGTGTGAATGACGGGTCAAAAAGTTTGAACATTTGAGGGACTGATATGTTTATTATTAGAGATTCAAAAGATCCTAAAGTTACAGGATCAGGAATTGAGGTTGGAAGTGGGAAAAAGTGAAAGGCAAAGTACAAGTTGAGTAGAGCAAGAGTAAAGGTTAAGACAAAAGGCGTTAGTATGAACAGTGCCCGTGGGCAGGGCAGGCCTAGGTTACTGCCCCTATACCCGAAGAAGAGGTAAAAGAAAAGATCGTACACACTGTCTGTTAATATGAAGAGAGAGCAAGAGTAGAGGAAATTAGAGCCATCAAAATGATGACCTTAGGTCAGCAAGGGGCCTGGGCAAAATGCGAAAAGAGAAACTAAGGAAGATTCTCTGGACAGCTTTCTGGAATGCTAATCGCAGTAATATAAGCTTCCTGGTGCAGGCAGTATATGATCCATTACCCAGCCTAGCAAACCACACGTGAGAGAAAAGTGAGTCGCCACTTTGTCTGTTGTGCCTGAAGAGAGGATCCTTCTAAAACATATTGAGCGATTACCCCAAGGCGTTGAGTGAAGGGTGTTATCCGTGGCACCATCATAAAGAGCTATTGCAGTAATAGACTCGAGCTGTCCCCAAACAAACCGATATAAGAGGCTGATGAATTTCGTCGAAGCAGGGGATAAATTAAAGACATTACAGAAGAAGAAAACGCCTGTCCTCAGTTCTGCCTCCGACTGATAAATGATAGTAGATGTGGCAGTCAGCAAAAATTCCCAGTGAAAATAATACAGACACAGCTACGCCAGGACATGATTATACATTCGGAAAAGGCTATGCAAGTCATCATGTTAGAATTAACAGTCCCTTGGGAAGGAAATATGAACGAAGCCTACGAAAGTAAACTATTTGCATATTTTAGATGAATGCAAAAAGCGGAGTTGGTGAGCTCAGTGCGAAACGATTGAAATTAGATGCAGAGGCATCGCTGGGCAGTAACTGAAAGATGCTGTCAAAATTAGGCTTGGAAAAGAATAAGCAATTTCGCTCAATAACAATGGCAACAGAATAAGCATCCATATATATATATATATATATATATATATATATATATATAGATAGATAGATAGATAGATAGATAGATAGATAGAGAGATAGATAGATATTAGGTTGGTGCAAAAATGATGACGTAATAATGTGGTTTTTTGGTGTAACGTCAAAAAACGACATTATTACGTCATTATTTTTGCATCAACCTAATAGTTATGGCATTAAAGATAAAGTGATTGGCAGTCAGTTAGGAAGTGAGG
The DNA here is from genome assembly GCA_963932145.1 of Acanthosepion lycidas. NCBI lineage: Eukaryota > Metazoa > Mollusca > Cephalopoda > Sepiida > Sepiidae > Acanthosepion > Acanthosepion lycidas. The sequence goes on along the minus strand of OZ010611.1, from coordinate 25,007,306 downwards.
GGAAGTTGCAGTTGATAATAAAGTTTTTTTTTAGTTTTTTTTTTTTTAGTTTTTTTTTTTGTGCAGGTGAGAGGCAACTGGAGAGTGTGTCCTGGGTATGACCTAAAACTACATGCAACAAGAGGCTCTCGACTAGCGTCCAGAATTATGGAACCTCGAACCAATATTAACTACGGGGAGTCTGTGGCTAAAATCTAGCACCTGTTTTTCACCTTACGATGGTTATCTTTTGAGGGTGTGTGTGTGTGTGGGGGGGGGCTTCCACAAGGAGAGGGTGTTCCGTTTTTTTATTGGATGATTGACATGAATGGAAATAAGATAAAATTCGTTTTCGTGTGCGTGCGTGCGTGCTTGTACACACACACACACACACACACACACATATATATATATATATATGTATATATCAGTGATATATATATATATATATATATATATATATATATATATATATATATATCAGTGATATATATATATATATATATATATATCAGTGATATATATATATATATATATATATATATATATATATATATATCAGTCGTTACTTACCAGTTGAAGCCTAGCATGTCACCACATTCCTTTTTACATTTTCCCAGTCCGTAATTTATTTTCCTTCCCTCATCACTAACGAGTGAGCTTCTTGATTCTGCTTAACGGCAGAATACAACGTCCACTCTTCATATTAACACGATTCTATTTTTAGTTTGAATGTTTTGCTTTGCTTTTAGTTTGTTATTAGGTTCATCCCCTCCTCCCCTCAATTCATGAGAATTTTTTTATTTTTATTTATAAGAAAAAAGAAACAACTGTACGTATTACAAAATTCTTACGTCATGTATATTTTAGTAGAATCCCTGTGAATAGCGGTATTGTGGTGTGTGTTGGATTGAACGGAGATGGATGGATTCTTATGGGAGTGATTCAATTGTAAAAATAAATGGGTTGTGAATTAGATTAGCTAGGTTTAGTATAGTGAGACCAACCATTTCCCACTTCTCCATTGGCTTTGTGCCAAAAGAAATATAATATCTCTCACGAGATATTCTTTGCTAGAGCGAAAGAGCCAATTGGAGTCGCAGTGTGTCAGTAAAATTGTGGAAAGATGTTGCTAACGGATGGCACACAAGTCGATACCCAATCAACATTGGCAGGGTCGCCGTGGAGTGGGGTATGATGTTGAAAGACCCGAAACCTCTAATGAAGCTCGGCTAAAAACATCACTGATGATGTGTGCCAAAGCATCAAACATGTATTTCACGGAAATTGATATCTTTATAATTGATATGTTTGTATTTTCGATACAATACGTTTTGTTTTTCATTACGAGATACCTACTTTTGTATACTCTTGTATATATATTTTTAAACCTTTTATTAATAACGGAATTTTATAAACTGATAATTAATACTGGATTTTTACATTTATTTTTATTAATACCATTTTTTTAAATTTAATTTTAATTTCTCTTTTTTATACTACGGGATTTCACGCTGAACATTTATGGCTTAAGGAAAACGACGCATAATATATTTTTCTCTTAACTTTAAACATCATAATTTTCTTATCTTTTTTCGTTCTTATTCAAATTAGTCAACTTTTCTAAATTGTTTTCCTTGTAGTTTTATCAACAAAATAAGATTTTGAAAAAGAAAGCACGATAACTATTGATATTGTTTTCTCAATCATTCAGATCTCGTCAGATCTCGTCAGATCTCATCCTAGCAGCGAATCTTTTTTTCTTTTAGTTTTCTATATTTATTAGCATATGCAGCTTAACAGGGAGCTTCTCTTTGAAGCATTGAAATGCATTAGAAAATGGATCATGTGAGGTTAATGAATTGTACGATTCACTGTGCGAATTTACTGTTTAATTTTTTTCGATCAACTACAGAGAATTTGAGAGCTTCATAAAAAAGTACTTTAAATTTACAGGATACAATGAAAATATGAAAACGGACTTCAGCACTAATATTTTGCGTCCAAGACCAGAAATCTTATCAATACAAAACACACATTATCCGCTTCACACTACTCACCGGTAGAGATTTATTACTGGTTTATTGCTTAGGATTATGTTTCCAGTTCCTTCTATAGTCTGCTTCAGTTCTGTACTCCTAACGCCTAATTATTTATTTTTATTTTTATTTGTCTCCTCCACCAATAGAAGATAGGTTCGCCTATCGTCCGGTTCACACTGGTCTTTTGAACAGGCGTAGAGATTTATGCATTGTTTCCTGTTTAGAATTGGCTTTCTCGTTCCTTCTAAAGTCTACTTCCACACTATACTTCTAACGTCTCCGACTGAATTCAGAAATGATATTCAAACTAATTAATTCTTGAGCTCTTCAAGTTTAGTGTTAGTCGTTATCTTTCCTGCATAGACCCAAGAACTTCACTTCTTGTCCTTGCTTACACTAATGCAACACCATACAGTAACACTCTACCTTGAGTGGCTTTTGAGCCTTGTAGTAGGTGAAAATTAGTAAAAAGAAAAAGGAGAATGAGCATTGAATATAATAGATTAATCGTTAAAATAGAATGAGATTTAAATGTTTAATCTTATTCTTCACTAAGCTAACTCTGATAAATATTTATTATGTAATTCTACAAGGGATTGCTGAAAAGTTTGGGACTAACCAATAAACTGTTCCTCTCAAGAGATTCATATTTTGTCTAATTTTAGACACAGAACTTTTCAGCGCCCTTCGAACATTTCTCAGGCTTCTGTTTCCTTGACTGAAATCACTGTATGCAATTGTGGCACGTACTAAACTGAACGAAAAACCATACCAGGAGATGGCCCAAGCCTTTTGAGTAAAATTGGGTAGACAGAATTATTTGGGAGCTGTCAGTGGTTGTGTTAGCACGAAGTCACAAATCGTCGTGACCGAGCGTTTGAGCGTACCGGACTGTTGATAACGTCAGATAATGCATTATCTCCCAGAAACTGTAACTAAGACCCGCTCAGCATAGTTTCAATGTGGGTGGTGAACAAATACAAATGTGCCTGAACAGGCTTCAGACATCTACTCAGGTATATTTAGCTAGCCGCCTTAGTAGACAGCCATACCCAGATATGAGCGGCCAGACACCAAAGTGAACACTCTTATTGATTTGTGGTCATTTTTCATTCCTCATTTATTAACGATGCTCCTCGATCCGACACATAAAATATAAACCGTGATCTCTCGATTACTATCTTTGAGTTCTAGTTTTACTGTGCCAAGTCAGTCAAGTGACTACGGGACTGCTTTATGGTACATAAAATTCTCTGTGAATTGACAAACAATTAATACGTGTCACTCAGCTCTTCGATAAATTCCACCTCGGCGATGTACTTGACAGCTGTATGAAAACGCCCGTCCACCTTGTAGACATGATAAAAAAAGAAGCTGAGAGATGGTCAATTACGACCTTCAATACACGCCATTTGCCATTTCAAAGCTCTTCGGATCAATAAGTGGAATCGGGATTTCGGTTCATTGGATGAGTAATGACTTTCTCTGTAGACGATGCAAGTATTGTTCTCAGATGTCTGGGATTCTATCACACAAAAGCTGACAGAAATGGTGTATGATTTGACCCAACTGATGAGTTAGACAAATTTGTTGGATTCTCCCTCTTACGGACGACTAATAGAAAAGCGTAAATGCTTGAGAACACAAACATTAGACGTGCATTTTTCGCACCATATTGATCTCCTGGTCATCACTGGAAATTGAATGATAGCAAACCTTCCCAAATTTTCGACCTTCTCTTCGATAATTCTCCCCTTTTTATGTATTAATTCAGTCTGTGTTATTTCAAATATTCTTCAGATTTCTAGCTCCTCCAATCTATTTGAAACGGTCTTTAGTGCTCTTCCGGGTGCGTCAGTGATTATAGGCACTACTTTTAGTCTTATAGTCTCAAGCTTTTAGTTCTGATATTACCTATCTTTTATTTCAATTTTATTTTGTGATTCACAAAGTCACACAACTATTAGGTTGTCCCAAAAGTTCGTAAACACTTGCAAAAAATTGAAATTTTACTCTCCAAGTAATAACAAAAACAACAAAAATTATTCTTCAAAATAAAGACCATCATTTTCCAAGACTTTCTGCCATCGATCTGCAAGCTTTCGGATCTGGTGAAAGTACCATTCAGCCGGCTTCGAATCAAAGAATTCTTGACACGCTTCCTCGACTTCATCAAACGAATCGAATCGGCGGCCATTCAGAAAGTGTTGCATTTAGCGGAAAAGGCCGTAATCTGATGGAGCACAGTCAGGACCGTAGGCTGGATGTGGCAGAACCTCAACGCCGTCCAACTCTTCAAACTTGTCTTTGGTCTTCCTGGCGGTGTGTGGCTTGGCATTGTCCTGATGCATCAAAGCGCGCTTTCGGTTGATCAGAGCCGGGTACTTTTGCTTCAACTTTTCATAGACCCGCTCCAGTTGCTGACAGTAAAGTTCGGCACTGATGGCACGACCATTCGGAACCAACTCAAAATGCACGATTCCTTCAAAGTTCCACCAAACGCACAACATGACTTTCTTGCCGAATCGATCTTGTTTTGGAACCGACGGTGTCTCTTGCCCTTTCTGAACCCATCGCTTGTCTCGATTGTGCTGGATTAGGCTGGATAAAAATTCAATTTTTCGCAAGTGTTTACGAACTTTTGGGACAACCTAATATTTTCTGGCATAGCTTAAAATTTCCCTTTTTCTCTAGAATTAATTTCCACATCTTGACTATTTCAATGGTAAAGCAAATTTATCATTTGTTTAAAGGAGATGATTGTTTTACGAAAATTGTTAAAATCAATACCAATTGCAAAGTCGTTGAAATCCTTTATCATTTCATTTTAGATAAGAAAATCTAGAATACTGAGTAAAGAATGTTGAATAAAGAAATTTCTTCAATTCAAAATCTTATCAAGGATTTGAATCACTATTGTTTTTTTTTCGGTGTTGGGGGTAGGATAAAATGTTCACGTATTCAAATAAAGACATTTTTTCTCTGTTTTATATAAAATACACAGGTTAGGCCAAAAGTAGGCTTACACTTATGAGATATGCACTTTACATTTTTTTAAAACATTTATATTTGTTACAATCACATTTGTTCAAAATTCTTCATGTGCATTTGTTTAATATTTTACTTATATTTTTTTAGCACAGTTTAAACTCTTAAGTGCTCAAAATGTCCTCCTTCAACATTGCAACATTCCTCAAACCTTTCCAGAACACTCTGACACACAGCACAGCACAAATCCCGATCTGCATCAATTTCAATAAATACTTCTGAGATGTACTCTTTTAATTCATCCACTGTGTGGGGATTTCTCTCATAAACCCTTTTCTTTACTATACCCCCAAAAAAGAAATCCATTTGTGTTAGGTCAGGTGAACCTGGTGGCCATTCAATGCTGCCCCTTCTTCCGAGCCAACGCTGTGGAAAGGTTTGGTCAAGGTAGTCCCTTACTGCCAAAGCATAATGGGGAGGTGCTCCATCTTGCTGAGAGAACAATTAGCTCTGGTTCTGAGCTGTGGACACATGGAAGAAATAGGGAAACAGCCGTAAGTCTACTTTTGACCCACCCCCTATATTAACAATTAGTCTTTAAAAAGAAATCTCTGTAAAATCTAATTTTCAAAAAGTCGATCCATCTCATATCAATTGTTACCTCGTTCTATTCATTAAGAAATTGTTTTAATTTAAGATAGCTGTTATATATAGTTAGAACAACTGAATTAAATAGCAATAAACACATATAGAAATTATTCTATACAAAATGTGCTTTAAACAGAGCCAGCTTAAGTGAAATAGACTTGAGAATAAAGACATATTGCATAAATTTGTTGGAAGAAAAAATTTTTCGTTTGATACAGGATCGATCGTTTATTTATATCGTTTTTTCGCAAATGATGCTCGAGTATATTGCCTGCCATTACGTAAGTTCTGGTCGTCGAGTCGTCTGCTGACGTTTTCTATTTGTATTGCACGCAGTGTTACTTCTTTTGTTGGACTGAAATATGAATTGTTAAAACATGCGAACGCAGAAGACAAATGAATTTATAAAACCCTTTTGTTTGTTTTCTGTTTCTTCTTTCTCATTTTGATTTGATCCTGACATTTTCTACATAAAAACAAACCCTGGAGGCTCAAGGCTCATTTTACTTCTTACATCATCGTTAAACGTTCCATAGCCACTCGCATAATATACATTATACTGCTGCATTCGCGCTCTTTCCATCTCTTTACCTATTTTTCTAATCTTTATAATCACTTTCACTCGTATAAATTTAAATAATCTTTGAACTCGAGAAATTATAATCTAGACATTATGATATCTCATTAAATATTAGGTTGGTGGAAAAATTAATGTCGGTTTTTGACGTTAAAAATTACGTCAAAAACCGTCATTATTTTTGCACCAACCTAATAATATTTCTTAAGTTGGGTCAATTATTTAAGCTAATATTATAAAGGATAATCATTTAATGGCTCTATTTTTAATCATTACTTTAGAAGAAAAATGAAAACGACAATTCTTTAGTGGATTTTTTTAAATTTTATTCATTCATTGAGATGATTACGTCTATAAAGAGTAACCAAATGTGCTCTTTAGGGATGTGTTACTTATATTGTGTTGCAAGAGTCGGTTTGAGAAACACTGAATCTGCGCTTTTTCCTTTCTTTCTTTCTTTCTTTCTTTCTTTTTAAAGCTGCTGTTAGTAGCGCAGCGTATGTTTTGTCAGCTGAGCACAGTGAGGTCGACGCTGGAAAACCCTTTGCTGAACAGAATTATTTGGGGGAAGATCAGCTGTTATCTATGCAGCACGCCTCCCCATCTCAACGCCACCAACGTTGTTCTCCCTGGAGTTGCTAGAACGAAGCTGGATACATGGTCAGACAACATCCGGGTCCAGATTTTAGCCCCCTTCTCTCTCTCCCTCTCACACTCTAATATATATATATATATATATATATATATATATTAGAATAATATATTGGAACTGATTTTGAAGATGATGGATATATATATTAATAAATATGCATATACCTAAGATTGGTTTGATAAGGCGACAGACTGTTTCAGGCTAGACGCAATCGTCAGGCCAATTTGCGTTTAGCATGAAACAGTCTGTCGCCTCTGAGTGTTGTCTTCAATGTCCATTTTTATATTCATATACGCTCTATCTCTGATATTCAGCACTTTATCCCACGAATATAGCCCACCTTAAAGCTATATTTCTTCACACACACATATATGTATACATATACAAAACTATATTTCTTTATATATATATATATATATATATATATATATATATATATATATATATATATATATTCAATGAAAGATGTATACTTTTCTTATAAAAAAACAATACTAATTCTTTAAATATATACCCTAAATCTAATCATCCTCCATCTATAATTAAGCATATAACTTTATCTATCGCAAAGAGAATAGGTACAAATTCAGCAAACGAGAAGATTTTCTATGAACATATTCATTTCTATAATAAAGCTCTAAAAGATAGTGGCTACAAAAGCCCAAAACTAACTTATATAAAAAAGGAAAATGAAAAGCATAGAAAAAACAGAAGTAGAAAAATAATTTTGTATACAAATGGTAAAGAATACAATTTTGTATTACAAATGGTAAAGAATAAATTAGAAAAAAATTGCTCAATCGTTAAGCATTTTCCTAAAGATATTAAACTCAATACTATTTTCATTAAAAAATACAATAAAATTAAATTACAGCTTTACTGAAAACTTAGAGCAATTTATTAAGAAACATAATGCTAATATCTTGAATAAACACTTATATAAAAATAAAAAGAGATGAAGATAAACAAAAATTATGTAACTGTAGAAATCCTCATAACTGTCCTCTACAAAATAAATGTTGCACGAAATCATTAGTATACCAATGCAATATCTCCTCTATTGAGAATCCCGAAAACATAAAAATCTATATAGGTTGCACAAGCCATGAGTTCAAAAAGAGATTCAATCAACATCAAAGTTCATTTAGGATAAGTAAATACCAAAATCAGACGTCCCTATCGAAGTATTTCTGGCACTTAAAAGAAACCAATAAAACACCTACAGTAAAATGGAAATTAATAAGAAAAGCTAGAATATGTAGGTCATTAAATGAACCATGTCCTTTGTGCATACATAAGAAACTATATATTACTGAATCAAAGAAATGAAATAGCTATTCTTTGCCGACATTGTCAAAAATTTTCCCTAAATAATATTTTAAAATAAAATAAAATAAAAATTGGGAGCTGGTAATAAACATACTTATATTTGATATGTAATAATAATTTTTTAAATAATTTAAGTAATTCTATTACATTTATTTGTTTTAAAGAGGAATATAGTCTATTAGTAATTAAGAGTAAAAATAATATTTTAAAATTGTAGTTCAATATAACGTATTCTAACCAAACACCCCTTTTAGAAAGAATCTTTAAATATACAAGTACAAATTTAACGGAAAAAGATGCCGAAAAACTTTTTCTCGTTGATAAAAAAACAAGACGACATGCGTTGAATGCATGTCAAAATTCGTTGAAAATTGCACCCCTACCCTACCTAGACTTAACCTGTTTTTCGAATGTAACTTATTATTGATACAATAATAGTTAATAAAAATGAACACGGTACCGCCCCTGTCTAAATGATTGGATTTCTCTGTATCCTTGGAGACAAAAAAATATGAATTGTATGTGCGTTTAAAACTCAGTAAATTTAAAAATAAGTTATTCCAAAATTCGCTTGAATATAAAACAGAGCTAATGCTTTTAATTTAATTATATAATTAAATTTGAAGTTTTTAGCTTCGGTTTTTGAAACATGGTAATTCCTGTCTAGCGAAGAAAACAAGTTTTAAATCAGTTAATTTATAATATTTATGCTCTGTAAATTTACATTGAGCACTGTTTTGTAAAAATAAAAATATCAGTTAAGAACACCGGATTATATATCTTACTGTTCTTTCTTTTTATTATAATATATATATATATATATATATATATATATATATATATATATATATATATATGGGATAACGATATATAATTTTTTTATATATCAAGAACAGTTTTTGAAAGAAAAGATGTATGACAATATGGCAAAAAATTTCATCCATTAGGACTTCATAGGACTGCGTTGATTGATGTTATTGTGATTAGACATGTGCACGAGAGAGAGAGACGCCGAGATTTTCAAAATATATATTATTTTTTTTTTTGCAGTCTAGCCAGATTCATCTATATTCTTTTTATTTTTCTGTCCATCATCCTTCTTATTAAATATACCACATTGTGATAACAGAAAATCTGCTATGAATGATGAAAAGTGCCTTTACGCTGTAGCTGAATTAACGATTAAAAACACTTTCCAGACATTTTTGTCTTAGTGAATTGTTTTCTCTTTTAATTAGTGTTGCATTTGTTATGTCAAAATTGTGATCAGTTTCATTACGGTGAACAACCAATGCGTTTTATGTATTGTTTTTTAAAGATATATATATATATATATATATATATATATATATATATATATATATATATATATATATATATGAATTAATTGATTTAAAATATGTTTTTTCTGCTACACACTTCTAACCCTGTTTCAAAAATGGAAGCTAAAAGCTTCGAATTTAATTTTGTAATTAAATTAAAGACATTAGTTCCATTTCATCCTCAAGCGAATTTTGGAGTAACCTATTTTTAAAATTACTGGGTTTTAAAAGCACAGCAAAAAATCTTTAAGTATACAAATAGGAAAAATGCCGTAAGAATTTTTTCCGTTAACAATAAATTTAAAAAAAATCCAGACGACATGCATTTAACGGATGTCAGAATTCATTGAAAAATACATCCCTACCCCTACCAAAACGTAACTAACATATATATATATATATATATATATATATATATATATATATATATATATATATATATCGGCTACTCGGTAATAATCTACTCATATATATATATATATATATATATATATATATATGTGTGTGTGTGTGTGTGTGTTTGCGTGTGTAAATTACACATACGATAAATTTAGAGATGCTTAGCCAACATATATGTATATATACGAGAAAAAGATAAAAAAGAATCCAATGGACGCAAGTAATAATTCTGTGCTTTCCTACATTCACGCGTCCCATTCGCCCTGCCATTGCCTTGGATAAATAATGGCCCATTGAGTTTTGATTATGATGTAAGAGACTGTCAGGTTTTAGTGAGACAAAGAAAACGTACATAGTAGTAGTGAGAAAGAAAAAGAAAGAAAGAAAGAAAAAAGAGAGAAAGAAAGAAAAAAGAAAAAAAGAGAGAGTTAGCAACATCGCAATCAGCTGTTTCAATAAAAAGTAAAACCTTGTAAATTTTGGATCTTTTCATATTTACACTTTTAAAACATTACCTACGTTCATAATTATGATTGTTATTGCAATATTTCATTAAAGGTGTTACGCTCAAACACTTAACCATTTAAATTGAATTTTTATGCAACCCAATCCAGCACAATCGAGACAAGCGATGGTTTCAGAAAGGGCAAGAGACACCGTCGGTTCCAAAACAAGATCGATTCGGCAAGAAAGTCATGTTGTGCGTTTGGTGGAACTTTGAAGGAATCATGCATTTTGAGTTTGTTCCGAATGGTCGTGCCATCAGTGCCGAACTTTACTGTCAGCAACTGGAGTGGGTTTACGAAAAGTTGAAGCAAAAGTACCCGGCTCTGATCAACCGAAAGCGCGCTTTGATACATCAGGACAATGCCAAGCCACACACCGCCAGGAAGACCAAAGACAAGTTTGAAGAGCTGGACGGCGTTGAGGTTCTGCCACATCCACCCTACAGTCCTGACTGTGCTCCATCAGATTACGGCCTTTTCCGCTCAATGCAACACTTTCTGAACGGCCGCCGATTCGACTCGTTTGATGAAGTCGAGGAAGCGTGTCAAGAATTCTTTGATTCGAAGCCGACTGAATGGTACTTTCACCAGATCCGAAAGCTTGCAGATCGATGGCAGAAAATCTTGGAATATGATGGTCTTATTTTGACGTATAATTTTTGTTGTTTTTGTTATTACTAGGAGAGTAAAATTTCAATTTTTTGCAAGTGTTTACGAACTTTTGAGACAACCTAATAATGGAATTTCCACGGCTATTTTATAGTCATGGAAATTGAAAGATAGGAAAAACGTGAAATTTTCACGGGAACGGCTACTCGCTAATAATCTACTCATAGTAAGAGCTTTCTTAAAAGCCAGCCTTTCATGATGTACTTGAAAAGTCTTAAACGTGCTGATTTCATTTCAAACTTTATTTCAACTAATCTTGCTTGTAATTACCACGTTTCGAACTTCTTCAGGTATCTGTCGCAGTTGGCAACCTTACAGGAATTTCTCTTTAGTGAATCCACGTTGTTAAATGTTTCTCATTGCACTGTCCATATTAGCGGAGATGATTCGTATTAAAATCATTCCTTGTCAATTCATTCTATGTGATATCGTTTCTGTACCAGATCATGATTTGTTTTATACTACCCAGGGATTGAACTCACGACAGTCAGGTCATTCAATTCGTATAACCAACGCTTTTATTCATTAGGCCATTGGTTCCCAAACGGTTCGGCGCTCATTATAGGTACAGCAGAAGAGGATAGCAGGTGAGGCGGAATGACTGAAAGACAATCAAAAATTGAGAAGCAGATTCAAAAATTTCATACAACAAAAATATCATTTCAAAATTTTAAATATTATTATGGATTACTTGTAACTACATGCGTGAGTCCCAGTATAAATAGTTATAAATAATTGACTGATTTTATCATTTTGATAATTTTAAATTTTATCAAGTATTAAGAATATAGTAATTAGAGTCCGCAAATTGGAGCAGAGAGTTATCAATGATAATGTTCCGACTTCGAATCCGCGTTTACCTTCCTTTAACACTTTTTCTGTTTTGTTTTATTTTATTTTTAAATGTACTTTTTTACAACATAAAATTTGGGGAGGCGAGAGCAAATATCAATTCCGAAAATGTGACCCAGGGAAAAAATGTTTGGGAACCACTGCACTAGGCAATATGTCCTAAAGGATGTATTTCTTATATTCATACAACCATTGTCCTGAATTGCTTTCATACGACTGTGAATTTCGATCGACGCGCAATATTATAAGGCCAAATATTATATTACTAATTGCTGTTTTATACGTCACTCAACTCGACATTCCTGGAAAGTTACCAACTACGACAAACAACTGAAGAAAGCAGGAATATACAGCAATCGAAACGTTCCGGAAATAATATCTAAAATGAAGACAGTTTATAATTTCGAATTCGTTTCTGAACGCTCCATAATCTACAAAAATTAGTTCCAATATTCTAGCATTATTTAAAAGTGTATAAATAAATAAATTAAATTATACGATCTTATAATTTCAAGGCCATCGTCAGATGGTGTTTGTTTGAAATACAAAGCATAAAATCAAGATAGTTTACGGGTTAGTGTCTAACCTTGAATGATGATAATATTTTTAGAAGAATGAGAGTTCATCTAAAAGTTATAAGCTGATAGGTTGAGATGAAAACAATGTGTTGGGGATAGAAATAGAATAGAAAACCTCATCTTGAGAACAGAAGCGAATCTATTTATAGAATGAAGTGTAATTATGCATTTCGCAAAATCCTCATCGCCGGAATGTGAATCATTTCTTTATTTTCAAGCATGTCTGTCTCGACAAAAGCAATAAAATATCTCCTTTGACTTCCGTGACAGAAGTTCGTCAAAATACCACTTTAGTAACGTAACATATTTTGCCGGTCATTTTTAGGCTTTATGTTTATTTGCGACATGAGTTTCTTTTTTTTTTGCGGATGATAAAAAGTGAACTTTTATATCATTCTCCTAGAATACATTCTGCCTTTCAGTATAAATAAATATTATTTCAGAAAAAGCTCTTAAGAAATCATTGCGGAGGCGTCATGACAACTTCATGATAAAATTCTATTTGTTTTGTTTCTAATAAATATTCTTCAATCAAAAAAGATTTCAAAGAAAAAGATTTTATGCAATAATCAGTTTTATTGCTTTTTATAGAGCGTGATTAGCAAAAAGAAGAATCTTCAAATAAATCCTATCTCATTAAATATTGCCTTTTTATCGAGATAGCTTTTCCAAAATATTCTCCTGAACAATATTTTCTTACCGACGATGTTTAGCAGGAAATGAAAGAGGACACCTTTTCATTGTAAGGATACAGACGATTACGTAAACATCTTTTCTCTAAAATAATGTTAGCATCTCAATATATGATCATGTTAAATTGTTTTGACCGCAAACACGTGTTGATCTCGAGGTCATCATTAGAGAGGGCATGATAGCGAACCTTCCCAAATTTTCTACTTTCTCTTCGATATTCTCCCCTTTTTATGTATTAATTCAGTCTGTGTTATTTTAAATATTCTTCAGATTTCTAGCTCTTCCAATCTATTTGCAACGGTCTTTAGTGCTCTTCCGGGTGCGTCAGTGATTATAGGCACTACTTTTAGTCTTATAGTCTCAAGCTTTTAGTTCTGATATTACCTATCTTTTATTTCAATTTTATTTTGTGATTCACAAAGTCACACAACTATTTTCTGGCATAGCTTAAAAATTTTTTTTTCTCTAGAATTAATTTCCACATCTTGACTATTTCAATAGTAAAGCTCGTATTTATCATTTGTTTAAAGGAGATGATTGTTTTACGAAAACAAGCCATGCAGAAATATATGTTTAAAATATGCTTAGTAAGTTGCTATGGATAAAATATCATGTAATTTTCACAGATGTTAAAATCAATACCAATTGCAAAGTCGTTGAAGTTCTTTTTCATTTCATTTTAGATAAGAAAATCTAGAATAAAGAACAAAGAAGTTTAAATCAAGAAATCATTAAAACTTTTGTAAATTTCAGCAAACATGGATAATTGTACCCACAATAAGACGTAGTGTCAAAATGACGGGTTTTACCATGAAAGCGCATTTTTTTTAATTACTTTCACTCTTCGTCTATGTTCATTGTTTTTAAAAGCGATGATTAGAATTGGAATAAAAACCTAAACACATGATGAAAGTGTATTTATACATTTTTTGTCCTTGAGAATAAAAATATTAAACAAACAGTTCATATAACGAGAAGCCTGAAATTTAAATTTGTTGAACACAAATCGATAACACTCATGATTGTTCTCGAAATTGAAAAAGGTGTTGAGTGGACACCATTTTTCATCTGATACCCAAGTTGAATTCGCTGTACGTAACTGCGTCAAAATTAAACAAGAAACATTCTTCATGAATCGAAAAAAAAAATGGACATAATTTTGAGAAAATGTGTAGCGCTAAAGGGTGATTACATTGAAAAATAAACTGGTAATTTTAAAGAGAAATATAGTAGGTTGGTGCAAAAATAATGTCGTTTTTTGACGTATTTTTTAACGTCAAAAACCGACATTATTTTTGCACCAACCTAATATTTATTTTATTTTAATATCAATTTCACAATTCTACCTGATCTAAAACTTTTTTTATTGGTTTGATGACCTTGCTTCTCAATCAACCTTCGTAATCTTCAAGACAAATAAATTTAATTCATTTTCATACCAGTTTACTTATTCTATCTTATATAACACTTTTTTATGAGATTAGACACCTTATTTCTCAATCGATTGATAATTGAATTTAGAAGACAAACAAATTTGCTTTATTTTTATACCCGTTTCAATTTGATACTATATTTTGATACCAGTTTCATTATTCTAACCTGAAACTTGTTTTATAGGATTGGAAACCTTACTTATTAATCATCCTTCATAGTTTTCATTCGATTGACTATTAAAGCATAGAACTGAGAAACACAAGAAATATGAATCCTGTTATGCTTTACTTATCATTTTGGTGACAGCTTACATTCCAGACCGTTTTGGGTATGACGTTAAACTACATCCGTGTCCTGGGTAAGACGATAAACTACATCCAGCAGCAAGGCCTCTGATCAGGAGGTTTGGAGGAGCGTGGAACCACCTCTTAATTGCTGGTGTTTTCAGGTCCACCCTGAGCCGGGGTGGTAGCATCTGTTAGGGTCCCAGCTATGGGCAAAAAGTAAACCCCTAAATTGGGGTCAAAACACTATGAATGTGTAAAATAGATTAAAATACCAGAAATACTTCGTAAAAAATATTATTACCAGCAATACATTATATCCAACAATACATTTTTGAAAAAAAAATATTGCCAGCGATACATTATTGAAGGAAAAAAATATTACCAGCAATACATTTAAAAAAAATATATCCCAAGCAATAAAAATTTTGTCGGCATTAAATAACCCATTGAGGTTGATATACCGTAAAACAAACCAAACCAAACTAAATTACATTCCAGATACGAAAGAAGAATATTTCTATGTATATATATTGTCAGCGTTTGGATAAATGGAGATTCCCATCACACTCGGATTGAAAAAGATACTCCATATTCTAACGACGATGCTGTTCGTAATTATCATCTGTGATGAGATGAACAATTAACTTCCGCAGTCTTTTGTAATCTTTCCTCAATGCAGAGTTTCATTTCGAAAGAAAAGATCACAATGCGTCTGCAGGATTGGAAGATAAACGTTACTTCATTTCACCCCCAGCAAATTGAACGCTCGATAAAACAAAGGATTTCTCTGCGAAAAGTACAACCCTACAACATCTAACAGCTACAAAAGCGATGCACGCGGGTGAATGTTTTCAAATAATTCCCGTCAAACAAATAAATATTTCAAATCACAAGTTGTCAATTCGCAAGTTAATAACTTTTACAAAGATTATCATTGCTGTTCTCATTGTTCCAGACCTCAAAGTCCAGTGCGTTTTAATAAAACAAATTTATTAGGCCTTTAAAATCTATCACAGCAGTGTTTTCTTTTTCTATTTTTTTTTTTTTTTTGTTCATTTTTAAAAGACGAACTTCTTATTCAATTTATTAAAGAAATTCACCAGAATTTTCATCCATTTAGATCAGTGGTTCTCAATCTGATTCTATTCATGGCCCCCTTTTGAGTGATGATTTGTTATAACCCAACCTATGTTTATTTAAAGATTTTCGGAGCAAATAAATAATATTGTATTTCTTGTTTTTAAAAACCAAACCAAACCAAATGAAATAAACTTTTATTTCTACAAAATAAGTTCTGCACATAAATGTAAAAAAAATTTTTTTTAAATTCTGGAAAATAAAAAAAAATAAAAAATAAAGTTCTGCAAAATAAAAAGTTCTGCACATAATTTTTATTTGAATTTTAAATTAATTCTTAAATGCCCACTATTAACATAAAAATAATTGAAAATTATTTGATAGGACATAACTGCATGCATAAAGAAGAAAATGTTATCATTTATTTAATCATTAATGGGATCCTTGAGCCTGATGTTCATTTGCAAATAAAGCTCAAAAATATATTTCAATTATAGAATTTAAGTTTTATTAGAACTAAAACATAGAAGGCAACATGGTTGTAACACAGTGAACCTTTTCATTGGATTTGTGCCTTCTCAAACTTTTTCTATGCATCCCTACATTTAATTTACCAGAGCTCCCTTGTGGCCATGTTGCCCTGGTTTAGAATTACTGATTTAGTTGATTACTTATAGAGTTATACTCAAAATATTTAATGTATATATAGAAATCTTTTGCTATAATAAAGCATTGGACATTATTTTAATACGAACTCTTTATGTAACCCATGAAATTGTAAGTAGGATTTACTAAAAAAATACACCAAAGCTTTCTTCCGTGCTAATTATTACTTCGATAGCGTAACTATAACAGCAGAAGCCTAAAATGAAACACTAATAAAGGTTTTATTTTATTAGGTTGAGTCATAAATAATTTCCGTTTTTCTTTATCACCTTTATTCTTTAAAACATAAAGTACAATTACATTTTATTCAAATCCATCATTATTCGCAATGACTTGCTGCCATTTATCAGGAAGCTTTTCGATGAGTAAAATTTCACAGTTATTGATGTAAAGATATTTTAGGCAAATTCTTGAACCTAGTTTTCATTCGAAAAATATTTCGCCATCAAAGCATTTGGCTGCGATCAATAAACGTGATAATCTGTTTGGTGCAAGGTGAAGTGAATATGAAGGAAGAAAAACAGAGTAACCGAATTCCAAAATGTTGTCCTGCGTTATTCTTGTTCTGTCTTAGGGATTTACTAAATGAAACTCTCATAGTGATTTACTAAGTTCCATATGTTCGGCACAAAGGCGAATGTATGAAGCACCCTGTGAAGATCGAACTTCCTACTCAGTAGTAATTATGGCGAGCCAAGATTGCTAAACATTATAGCACATTGAAGTGATCATTCTTGCGCTGTCATAGACAACAACATTTTCCTATTGACGATTGAAGGGTGCTTCTCAATAAAACTTTTATGGACACGTTGTAGCTATTGGACGTATAAATGTGCATTTAATGTTTCAATGCGAAATAATACTTCGACTATGCCATCACACGCACAACCATTCTTCGATGGAGTTCAGGTTTTGGAAGTTGATTGTAGAGATAAATTCTCTTCTGTTTGCATTGACCAATGTATTAGGTTGGTGCAAAAATAATGACGTAATAATGTCGTTTTTTGACGTATTTTTTAACGTCAAAATACGATATTGTTACGTCATTATTTTTGCACCAACCTAATAGTATATTACCTATTTTTCATTGTTTGTAATGATATATTTATGGAAAGGATGGTACATTCGTCATTACAATTGGTTCCCCAAAACGAAAATTACTTATGACTCAGCCTAATAGCATCGCCTGCATCTGAACTCAGTATTCGTAGGCAACCGCCTTTGTCTCAAGATAAAAGGACAAACTGAAGCATCTCGTGTTTCTTCTGATACAGATTCACTTCCAGAATATACCCACTCCCTCGCTCTCTTCCTCTCTCTCTATATATATATATCTTTCTTTCTCTCTCTCTCTCTCTCTCTCTCTCTCTCTCTCTCTCCCAAGACCGTTTTTATACAATTTTTAATTATATCTGACATCTCTGTACTTGCTTGACACGATTCCGCCGTTAATCTGTTCCTCTGTTTACACTTCTCAAACGCTTTTTTGGTGCAATGGTGAAATTAAAAAAAAAAAAAGGTCCAAACCTAAATTCACTCAAAGAACTGACGACTCAAAATACTTGAATTTCTACCTCAAGTTTCTGTTTGATATTTATGAAATCAATAATGGCAACATAACAGCTTCTTTTAATGATGCTCACTGACATTACCATTACTCGATTATTAATCTGTTTGGTTTTAACCATTTCCTGTACTTACAAAATGGCGACAGGTTACAAAAAAGTATGATAATTAAACTATCAATTTTGGACATTTTTACATTAAATTTATTTTTTTTACAAAGTTCCGCACTTTATCTGTACAGTTTGAACGTCAATAATCCGTTTTCATTGCGCCATCCAGTATACCGGATAAGGGATTTTACCGGATTACTGATGGTTGTGCAATTTTCTCTATCTGCTTTTTGTATCATAAATTATAGATGAGCCAATGATATTTAAATCAAACAAGCTTTGCACAAATATGACGCTGTCAAGTTGTTGTTTTATTCCGTTCTACTTTATGCTATATACAACGAGATTTACGCTTCACTACCACGAGAAGAATGATTGGAGTTAAATGATAGCAGGTTAAAATAAAATACACATGAGACAAATGGAAATGCTTTACTACATCCTGTCTGAAGTTATTAAGCAAATCATATAACCTTCAATAATTTAAATTTGGTTTGAAAAATGTCAAATTTTAAACAATCAATTTAGATGTCAAAAGAAGCAATTGCCTTTTACTTTGCTTTGCGTCCTCAACTTTCTTATATTTTCAGCAGCCTTCTTTATCATTCGATGATCTCTGCAAAGCTCCTTTGAGAACTCCAATGTGAACATTCCTTAGTTATTTTCTGTTTTTCAGCAGTTATTAGGTCCTTCCCTTTATCTGTGATTCAACATATATTATGGACAAGAAGATAAAGTAGTTTTTATTACATTTCAGAGGTTTTAAGCTAATATTAGTTTAATCTGCATACTAACTTCAGTCAGTCCATTTTCTTAATTTCCAAACTTCTCAAAAACTAACCATTAAAAAGGGTAAAAAAATTACTTAAATATTTTACCAAGGATAGAAAGGAACAAGTGTAAATTTGACAAATATTGGTTTAGTACTTTTTGAGTTATTGGGATTTGTTTGATTTGCATAATAACTTGAGACAGACTGTAGTGTTTGAAAGTACCGAGAAGCAGGTGATACAGCAGCTAATACCACCAAAAAATAGTGGCAGATCTGTGAAAGACCAAAGAAAGGAAAAATAGTCCCGGATTGCTAATTGAACCGGATTTGTGATGGCTCAACTGTATTTTGTGCATTTTAAATCAAAAAAGAAATGTTCGTCTCTTATAAAGAATTAAGACAAACATCCCAAACATAGAATCTCTATATTGCCAACGATCTTACTATCGAGAGAAGACATTGCTAATGATTTTACAATAAAATACTAGAAATTTAATGGGACTGTCCTTAGCGTCCTTCTGTAGAACCACATTTCTGTTGCTTCAGATCTCTTCTTCATCTTTCAAGAGGTTTTTTAGCATTCACTGCCATAAAGAATACCTCAGTATTTTTTCTTTTTGTGTCTTTAAAGAAGATTTTCTGTCTCTTAATACATTGTTGAGTTTTTGGAATACATTTTTGTCTATCGCAATTTCGAATTTCAGTGTTGATCTTTCCGCCTCTGTTAAAACATTTCCCGGATATTTAGATTTGTTTGATTTTGCTATCTCCAATTTATAATTTGCTTTTAGGCATACCCTTTAGGAACCATGGATTCTGTCTCCTGGCAATTGATGTTTGGCTATAAAATCAGTTACAGACAGAAATAGTTATTTATTGTGAAGAAGGCAAAGGTCTTTTAAAGAATTCCGTTTGAAATTATAAATCCTGCCAAGGTTAAACTCAAATTTATCAAAAGGCCTCTGCCTGGCTAATGTTTTCCAACTGAAAAGCAATCCTAATAACGTTAGAAAATATGATTCTATCTAATCCAGCTGCCAACTCCATCTTACCTCACGCAAGGCATCAAGGATTAACATCCTGGCAACTACTTCTACATCCGCACTTTAACAAAAAAAAATCGAACAATGACCTTCTTCTTGGTGGTCACATAATCTCAATCAGGGTTCGTGAAATAAGGGGAATTTCAATTGGTATCTTCGCAGATTTCAACAATCTCAGAATAAAACTCCTTTGTCTTCTAACAAAACATTACGTGTTTTTTTTTCGGACCACCTGCCCCTCTCTCAATTTCTCTCTATCTATCTACTTATCTATCTCTCCCTCTCTCTCCCCACCTCTCTCTCTCTCTCTCTCTCTATCTATCTATCTATCTATCTTTTTCCCTTTCTCCATACTTCCTTCCCTCGCTCTCTCACTCTATTTATCTCTCCTTGTCTCCCTATTTCTTTCCATCTTCCACTTTCTCTCGCCCCTGCTTCCCTTTAATTATCTCTATCTATCTCTCCCTTTCCCTATCTCTCTACCCTTACCCCCTCCCTATCACCGTCCGTCTTTCTCTCATTCACTCCCCTCGCTCTCTTTCTCTCTCGCTCTATCTCTCCTATCTCTTTCCCTCTTTCCCCTTTCTTCTCTCTCTTTCTCTCTCTATCTAGCTATCTATTTCTCCTGTCTTTCTCCCTCTTTCCCCTTTCTTCTATCTATCTATCTATCTATCTATCTACCTTTTTTCCCCTTCCCTATCTATCTATCTATCTATCTATCCCTCTTTCCCCCTCCCCCCTCTGTCTATCTATCTATCCCTCTTTCCCCCTTCCCCCCTCTGTCTATCTATCTATCTATCTATCTATCTATCTATCTATCTATCCCTCTTTCCCCCTTCTATCTATCTATCTATCTATCTATCTATCTATCTATATTTCCTCCAGTATTATCATTATTCCATTTTTTTCATCTCTAATCTCCAGTCATTGCTTGCCTCATTTTCTCCGTCAATGTCTTCACAGTTTACAAACACTGCATGTAAACCTTGCTACTTAACATCAATGGTGAACTTGAAACAGTCCAAAACTTCTGATCCTAACATTTACCCGACGAACACGGAACTCACGGGCCTAAATGTTTTCATTTCTATCTCACGTCACTGAGCCTCAAACGATAACCACCGAATATGCAAGTGTTGTAATAATAATAATAATAATAATAATAATAATGATAATAATAATAATAATAATAATAATAATAATAATAATAACAATTGGTTATGTAGTGAGGGGTTAAAAGCTGAAACTGAAGCTTTTATTCTTGCTGTACAGGACCAATATTTGTTAACTAGAAATTACCAAGCACACGGACTGAAAAATCGTGTTAGTCCAAAATGCAGATTTTGCGATAAATATCCAGAAAAACAATTGAGCAGCTTGTATCAGGTTGGACCTTGTTAGCACCCACTGAATATGAAATTTAACATGACAGACTGGGTCAATATCTGCACTTCAAAATATGGCACTTTTACAGGAAAGAACCTTCGAGAAACTGAATTGAACATCACTCAAACCGGTTACAATTTTATGGGACTTTACAATACACACAGACAGAACAATCAAAGCAAACGCCCCAGGCATCGTGATCAGAGATCATAAGAACGGAATGTGCTTTCTGCAGATTGCAATATATCTTTGAAGATCTTTAAAAAAAAACTATCAAAATACAAGGATCTTGAAAGGGAAATCTCAAAAATGTGGCACATGAAGACATCAATAATTCCAGTTGTAGTTGGAGCCCTCGGATTGATAGGAAAAAGTTCCGATAGATTCATTGAAGTAACCCATGCCTTAAAAAAATACAAAAAAGTGTACTCATAAGTACAGCTCACTCATTACGAAGAGCTTTATCTATGTAAAATGTGTGTGATTTTAGTTTTTTTTGTTTTTATTTTACGAAAATGCTCAGTGAAAAATATCATGAAGTCATTTCTGACCTCAGGTCTCTGGTTGGGACCCGGAAGGAAATGGCTCTACAACTGAAATCAAAGGAAATAATAATAATAATGATAATAATAATAATAATAATAATAATAATAATAGTAGTGTAGTAGTAGTAGTAGTAAATCATTTTATTCAGGAAACAAAGAACTAAATGAGAAGCTCGAAATGAAAAGGCAAAACTGAAGTTCAGAAAAAAAGGAATTTAATTTTCCCGTTGTTTGCAGATTATTGCTCACCCAAAATGGTTTTATTAAACACTAGATTGACGTCTTGAAAAAAGAGATTTCTTATTGCTTTTTGCTTTGCATATATTTCTGCAACTGCCAATGGTCTGACTCAAGAATTTTCTTAACTTAATATTTTTGGTTAAAAAGATTTTTTCTTCGTTGCAGGTTATTTCCAAGTATAATTTTGTTCAGGAAATGGTGACAGTTTATTGCTGAAAGGAATTGATTTACTTGATATATTAAAAAGCAGAAATAATTTCACTCTTTTGTTACGAATGATACACTTGAAGCAATGTTTAGATTTGATTGACAGAAGCAACATTAAAATCACAAAGAAGGCGTTTAAGTATCCAAGCAGAAGCTGGAATATAACTCTTTCTATAGGCAGATAGCTGAGGGACATTCGACGTGATGTGGTGGTTAGCAAACTTATCTTCCTAGACCAATTACGAGTGAGTTCGATCCTTACAGGTTGATCCACACTTTAGGCCTTCTGCCACATCTAAGCTACGGACAATCGACGTGGCGTAAAAGTTAACAAGCTTGTCTCGCTAGATCAATTACGACTGAATAGTGAGTTCTATTTTCACTTGGTGCTCCACACTTTCGGCCTTGTACCACATCTAAGCAACGCTTAAAAAATCATTTTTGGTGAACCTTGACGTAGTGTAATTGTTAGCAAGCTTGCCTTCCTAGACCAATTACGAGTGAGTTCGATCCACACTGGGGGCTCCACACTTTCGGTCTTGTGCCACATTTAAGCTACGCTTAGAAAATCATTTTTGTGGAACTTCGACGTGGTGGAATGGTTAGCAAGTTTGTCTCGCTAGATCAGTTACGATTCTCATTGTTTACCCCATACTTTTGGACTTGTGTCACGTCTAAGCTAGGCTTAGAAAATCCATTATCTCTATCTATAAAAGGCAGGATGTGTGTGTGTGTGTGTGTGTGTGTATGTGTGTGTGTGTGCAACGAATGCACGGGCGCAATTTTCGACGGATTTGCACCAAAATTTACATGCACATGCTTCAAGTTAGCGGGAAAGCCAAGACTGACTTTGCATTTCCCAACTCCCATCGATAGTGGAAATAATTGATTTTTTCATGCTTCTACGGAAGTTTTCATGTACTTTGCGGCCATTTTGTACTGGCCAGAGTGAGAGCCTATAGCTGGCTACCACGAATAGGCAGGAAGATTCTATTGGTCAGCGTGAGAGCCAACAGCTGACTGACACGAATGTTAACTAGCATGCAAAAAATCGATAGCTGCATTCGTCACAAGTGGGAAAAATTTAAATCTGCATGGCACTTTACTCCAATTGGCTCATTCGCTTGCTTAAACTCAACGTTGATTCTGATTCCGCAGAACTGGGTTGGATGTGAAAAAGTATTTGTTGTTAACATTCTTTTTCCATTCGGTTTTTCCAGTTACCAGTCCTTTTTTAAAGCTGATCGTTTTGTGTTCATTTTGTTTAGTTCTTTTTTCGTAACAGATTTAATGTTTAGTATAGAGCTTAGAAAAAATTCGCAGTGTGAGATAGGCAAGAAGTAAGGCATGTAGCAACATCACCACGGCAAAGGGCACTCCTTTAAAGGCAAGGAAGGGCAAAAATATTTTAAGTCAAGTCAATATTTTGAGTCGTACGATTTTTGAATCAAGCACGGGCAACGCCGGGCCTTGCTGATAGTATACAGATAACTGAGAATAAATTATACTATAAAGTAAAACAAAAATAGTCAACGTAAAAAAAATGAAAACTATACGTATTTTTTAACTGTACACGTGGTCAATTTAGAAAGAATATGTTCTTCAATGATCGGCCTCAGAAGCGACTGTATGACTGGATTATGTGGTTCCTGTAGAGCTTGATATTTCACTTTCACGGTAGCGGTCCTCAGTGAATTTTTGACATTGTTGAGCCGCTGGTTCTACCTCCGATGCTTCTGACCTCAAAGTCCAGGAGATTCAAATCCTATTTAGAAGAGAAGGAGGAAAGAGACACAGCGAAAAACCAAAAAGATTATTAAAAAAAAAAAAAGATAAAAATGGATATGACATTAGGGCAGATTTATGCTGGAATAGATGCTTTACACCAAACCAAGGAAGTCAGGTGCAGAATTAACCCAAAACGCCGAATGCAGAATTACTCAGCCACTTTTAGATTCCGTTGGCTAAGTAGAAGTAAGCAAAGTCTTCTTGAAACACTTTCCTTTCGCTACTTTCTCGATCCAGTATTTGGCAACTGTATCCAGTACCTCGTCAGTAGTACATAACAGGAGGTACTACAGAAAGAAGTGAGACGATATAACATGGACCACATTGGTCACAACTATTAAGACTATCATAAAATGAACTTAATATGCTCATTGATTGTTTGTTTTGTTTTTTACGGCTTATCAACCATTTTTATGTCATTTAAAGTTGAAACAATATTCTTGAATCGTAAGAATAATTCTTTCTTTTACGTGTGAATATTGTATTGACAATTTTTTGGAGATAACAACCCAATTTCTGATACAAGTCCTACTATTCAAGGAGAGGGGGAGATGAGGTGGATTTATACATTTCCCAAGGGCATAAGAAAATGTAAGCAACCAGACTGAAATTCGAACTCGGATCTCCAATTTTTTTCCGAGTTGTTTTCTATTGCATCACCCGCACATCTAAGCTTACAGCATTTGGTCAATCCAAACGGTCAACCAAGCACAACGTTGCTTAACTTCGGCAATAGGACAAGAATAGGTATTTCAATGTGATATGGCCGTGAACGTAATTTGGTGTGCATCACAGTGTTCGCTCTGTACGGATCTGTCGTTCCTCCTGATAATCAGAGCCTCGTTATCACCAAAGATGCTGTAGTTTACAATTAGCGGTGCGGATACGAACGGCCCCTTTTATTTGTTGTGGCAAACTGGAAGCTGATATGTTAATGCTCTCGATACATCTGAAAAAAAAATGGGAACCTTAAAATTTGGCGCATGCCGCCTAACATTATATTAGACTGTCATCTATTTATGACCCGCTAAATATGTATTCTCAAATAACTGGAACACCGTAATATAAAATACTCCCATCTTTTTCTTGGTCTTTTTTCTTTATTTGCACCCCTTCATTTTGTAATGAAGGGAATCTGCCGGTTAAGGAGAAGATGTGTCAACTTAATGAATAACACGAGACTTGAACATTTCGTATTTTAGTTTACTCCAATACTAGGTCAGTGTGTATGGGGTGGCCCAGCGGAAGCAAATGGCCGATACGTTAACCTTACATTCACCTCTGCGATGTATGAGACACTGCCCATCTGCTGACTGAGCGAACTGCTTATCTTACCTATGTTTGTCGGTCCCACACTTGCAAAAACGGAATGCAGTTATAAGGTCAAGTGTTTCTGCATTTGGCGGTCAGGAGTTCACCTCAAGTTAACCTTGTTGCTGGTTTCATTTGTCTGGTGTGAAATTGAGTACCAAATCTATTCCGGTATGATACAATGTTACCGTCAATCTTATATTTATTTACTCCTATTTTTCATTCTTTCCTTTTTCGTTATTTCTCTTTTTAGTTTTTCTTCTTTCCAGTCTACTTTCTGCACTTGTCTGCCTTTCATATTAATACAAGTTTTTCTTTAATTTTTTACGAATCTTACACAAAATTTACTCATTCTCAAAATACACAACTTAGCAACAAAAGGTAGAATAAATATTGTTAAAGAAATTCGATAGGGAAATTTAAGTAAAAGCGTGTTTCATTAAGACGGGTTATATATATAGGTGTTTCATAAAGACGGATCAAACTTAGCGGTAAATAAATCAGTGTAAGTGGTGACAATTAATTTATTTCTCTATTGGATCATGTTATTTAAGTCAAGGCAATTATGAGTGAGAAATAATATCGCCCAAATGTTCTCGAAATCTGGAAGAAAAAGAAAAAAAATCATTAGACGCTTAAAATGAATACACATTTAAAATCAGTCCAAGTTATTGAAACACCATTTACATGTATTTTAATTTGGCTTTTATTAGTTTTATGCATTTTACTGTTTAACGGCTTAGTTGGCTAAGGTGCTTTTTCCCCCCATCTGGAATATTCCTTTTGGGTATACCCTATAATGAGACTTGACTGAAACTTTAAACTTTACAACCTTTGCTATAAGAGTAAAGCTATGCAATTCTCGATGAGGTTAGCACAACCACATGATAATGTTCGGAATGGATTATCTCTTAAATTCCTTAATCTTAATTATCGTGTGAGTAAAAAAATAACTAGGTGGATTAATTAAATAAGGTCATGTTGTGTGTATTCGGATTATCCCGTCTCAACGCTTTGGAGATTAAATGATATTCTATCGTGTAGCCATTAAATTATATTACACAGTAAGACAGAAAAAGATAAATTCGCTATAATTGTTGGGTTTGGTGCTGTGAACAGTTAGTCACGGATGCACCCCCCAACACACACACACACCAAAAAAAAAATAAAACAAATTGATGAGAACCTTACATCTGATCTCTCCTCTCTGACTTGTAACTTTCAGTGCCTCAAAACCAAGCAAGAATCATTTCAATATCACCGATCAGAGTCTGAGTCTTTTTTATTCACTATCAAAGATTGTACGATCAATAAGGATCCATGATTTGAATGTCTACTGGGACACAAATAAGCCATCCCAGCCCTCAAGTGGGACTCATATATTGCTTAAGATGCTGACAAAATGGTTGGCTCATTCCATCGCTTCAAGAAGTACCTGATTCCTACTTTACAATAGTCGGGTTAGAACAAAAACAGAATACTGCTGCCATACTTTCCACCTTGACGATATGCAAAATCATTTACACGCTCTTGCAAAATCTATTTTTCACTCGGCAGTCTTTTTCTTACAACGTCTCAAATCTATCGCTGTCGTTATTTCTAAAGTAAATGTTCAGATGAGCTTTAGTTTCACCAGTTCAGAGATTTACAGTTATGACACAATCATGTTACTTCCACGGAATCGTATTGGCCTTATTGATGATATGTACGACTTAGTGGACCGATATAGTTTTTTCTGTCAAATCTTTACATCCGGTAGTTTCGAAGCTTAGAAGGGGATTTTCTCGAATGAGAAAAGGAAGTCTCTATTGATGTGCTCTTAGTTTACTGTCAGCTCTATATAGCAGATATACAATTGGAGGGGTAAGCAATTTCCTGCAGTTTTTTTTTTGTTTGTTTGTTTTTGTTGATATATACGCCAAAATGAAAACCAAATTGTCTTATGTGTAGTTGATTTTTGTAGAACAGTTAGAATCTAGTTAATACAATGTTCATTAGTACCTTTCACACAATGGATCCTATTGAAATAATGTCTGAGGATCTTGAGGACTTTCATTCTCTAGTGCACCCTATTTCTTTTAGATACATTTCTGATTTCATACTTTCTTCGTGATATTTAGAGAGTTCTCTAAAATTGTCTCAGTTATTTCCCTTTAACTCAATTCTCCAAGCGTTTTGATTCACCACTGCTGTAGCCTGGTATTGAACTCACAAGTCTTTGAGTCTAGTCACTGGATCTAGCGAACGTCTTTATCCACTGGGCCATGTGAACCAAAAAACTTGGAGAGATTAATTAAAGGGAAATAACAGTGACACCCGGAAGAGTCATGTCATGTGGAAGTAGAAATAGAATCTTCTATTTCGTCCACCCCGGTGGACGAAATAGCCATGAAAATTGTTGGCCATGAAAATTATTGGATTAGCGCATCTGTAATAATTTAGCATTTTTAATAGCATAAATATTCCTATTTTTCTCTGCAAGCGCAGATGGATGGAAAGAAAACCAGTCTATTTTTTTAATTTTTCTGAAAACGAACTGAATATTCTTTGACTGCTTTCTTCTCGTTTGACTACGGATTCTCATTTCGTTGGGCAAGTGCTTAAGTATTTGAATGGAAATTTCTCTTGCTTTTCTTTTTCGCACATATTTTTTAATATAAATCAATTTCCTTGCAGCGGAAATTTAACTTAATCTCCTACAAAAGAAGCAAATTTTGATAATTTTTTCCTCTAATAAGAATTGGTCTGCTTGTTAAGAAACATGCGCTCGAAGCAGAAGGACTAAATTCGATCTTCATACTTAGAAGAAGCAGTCTTTATGGAGTATTCATCGCATTTGGATCAATTCTGTTCTTAAGACAATGTAATCTGACCGCTGAAGATTCAAGTGACAAACTCGACCTTTGTCACTAGTGATACCGTCCCTATTTAATATAATGTAACGGATTAAAATCAGTGCCCGAATTGTTTTAGTTATCCGATGATCAGAGTGACGTCCGATAATGTCACTCTACGATGATGCTGTGACAAATGGTACAGGGAACAGATTTTAGCAGTCAACAATGCGTCATAGTTTATTCTCAAATGGCTTTGAAAATAAAAACCCTAAAATGAAATGTACTTGTGCGATTTTTTATACAGTATATACAGAAATGCAACAATTACCGCATATTGCTGCGTATAAGGCGACCTTTCGATAAACGAGTTAAAAATATAGCCAATTTTCATCAATTTATCCTATACCTGCAAGTATATGACCATAGCTTATTGATTATATAAAGATGATGTTATTGGAAATATTGTTACTTACTGTATCCTTAGAAATTCAAAATAAACAAAATAACAATGTTTTCCTACATACATCCCCTAAAAGGGAAACCATTGTTTTGTTAAAGTTTTATCACGTGATCTCTTGTGAATACTGATTCTTCTTCATCCTCTTCTTTTCCTATATCTGAACAGTTACAAACAGCCTGGTGTACTAATGGCCATTTACTTATACACCATCGACAATCACAAAATAACGCTAATAACAGTATGATAATGAACGAAATAGTACATTTCACTTTCAACATCCGTTAAACGTGTTTTTATTTGAAAAATAAAAGTTGTATGTAACCCTTAATTGTGTTATAATTTAACACCAAAACAACAATGAATTTTTAATGGGAAGTGAATATTATGTTATCCTAAATGTTATTACTGCCACAATTAACCCTGCCATGGTGAGTATTGAAAGTTTAGCTAAGGATAAAAGTTTCTGTGAACGCAGTCAAAACTCGATGTTTACATTTTTTCATCTGAGCTTGAATGCAAATTGATTTCTTTGATATGGAATTAATCTGCGAATTGGCAATTCATTATGAAGTTATGCCAATAATATATTAGGTTGGTGCAAAAATAATGACGTAATAATGTCGTTTTTTGACGTATACGTCAAAAAACGACATTATTACGTCATTATTTTTGCACCAAGGTAGAAATGGTTTTATTATTAGGTTGATGCAAAAATAATGACGTAATAATGTCGTTTTTTGACGTTAAAAAATATGTCAAAAAACGACATTATTACGTCATTATTTTTGCACCCACCTAATACTTTTAGTATCAGTTTAATCTTTTCATCTTCGTTATTGGTTATCGCACCGAGGCCCAGGTTGGCCTACCGACGAACGTCACTGAGAATTTACGGTTTCTTTTTTTAGAACTGTAGTATAAGACGATACCCCAATTTTTATGGGTGAATTTTGGGATTTAAAAGTCGCCTTATACGCGGAAATATACAGTATATAGAAGTCTTACAAAAAGGCTTTAAAATGACCGTAAATGGCTAAGGAAAGACAAGAAAAACTTTTTCGAAATGCAGTATGTTACTCCCGAAAAAAGTCAATAAAAGTCAAACCACTAATACTATTATCAGCATTGTAACTTTGTATTTCACTGGGTGGAAATTATAATTTCTCCTCTTCTCGTATATAATACACTTCAATTTGTACGTTTTTAATACGTAATCAACTTTCATTGTCTTAATACGATATACTGCAACTTTTATGTAATAAAGGTAGATATATAACTAGACTTTAGTATGCAAAAGAAAAAAATCAATAAAATATTACTGATGACTTACTATCTTGTAAAAGTCGTACTTCCTCTTATTGTAATCATAATTATCTTGAACTTGAAAGAATATCTTGTCGGTTACGTCGGGTGATTTTAATTATTAATCAGACCTTTTTGTAAATGCCAAGGCAAATTTTTGTCTGCTGTGATAATGCAGACAGTTAACATTACTTAATGTTACTGACATTTCTGTTATTTTTTTATTTTTTTTTGTCTTTGATTTCTGGCGTTTACACATTTCTTTCCGGGTCCCGCCCAGGGACCTAAGGTTAGAAATGGCATCATGACACTTTCCACTGACAAAAAAAAAAAAAAAATTACATAGATAAAGCCCTTCGTAAAGTGTGGGCTGTACTTGTCAGAACAATTTTTTGTATCTCCTTGAGGCATGGACTTCCAGGAATCCCTTCAATTATCTTACTGCAATCTTTTCCAAACAGTCCTAGGGCTCCGACTACAACAAGGATTGTTGATGTTCCCATATGCCAAATTTTCGAGATTTCTTTTTCAAGGTCCTTGTATTTTGACAGCTTTTTGAATATCTTCAAAGATACATTGGAGTCAGCAGGGACTACCATATAAATAAGGAGGCACCGTTTTTGTTTGTGGTCTTTAATAACAATATCTGGGCGGTTGGCCTTGATTGTTCTGTCAGTGTGTACTGTGTAGTCCCATAGAATTGTAACAGGTCCTATCTCCGTAACCGGGTCTGGGTGGTGTTCATACCATTTTCTTTCAGTTTCCTTCCCGTAGAAGTTGCAGATTTTCCAGAGCAGATATTGGCCCACTCTGTCATGTCGGGTTTTATATTCAGTGGGTGCCAACATCGTGCAACCTGATACAAGATGATCAATCGTTTCTGGATATTTATCATAGAATCTGCATTTTGGGCTGAGACAATATTTTAGTATATGTGCTTGATAATTCCTAGTTAGCAAGCATTGGTCCTGCGCAGCAAGGATAAAACCTTCAGTTTCAGCTTTCAACCCTGCACTACGTAGCCACTGATGGGTTGATTTTTAAGACATCAGATCAACAAGACTGCTCGCTATTCAAGAACTTTTCGGGGAATCCTCGCAGAGTAAATGATGTTTTCTGGTGGTCTATAATCTTGGTCTCAATTCCAAGCGCTTCAATTATTACAAGAATTAGTTCTAGATCTTTGTTCCTGAGCTTCTTCAGCTCCCTAGTGAGATCCTGGTATTTTTCAATCTTTTCATTATTATTGTTATTATTATTGTTGTTGTTCCTTAATTAGTCATCACGTACGTTATGTCCTGCCAATAACTCATAAATAAAGGACTATTTCGATTCGATTGTTACGGTTGATTTGATTTGATTGATTTTGTTCAGCGGCTTATCAACCTCTATGGTTTATTTAATGCCGAAATTTAAATATTTGTAGGAATTATATTTGTTGGTATTTATATATATATATATATATATATATATATATATATATATATATATATATATATATATATATATATATATATATAAATATATGTGTGTGTGTGTGTTGCTGGTATTTTTACTATAAAAATGTAATTTTATACTTTCATAGTGTTTTTTCGTTTTTTTTTGTGAAACTTTTTTGTTCACACTTTGCCCATAGCTGGGACACTAACAGGCGCTACCACCCCGGGTCAAGGTGGACCTGGGAACAGATTCCACGCTCCTCAAAACCTCCAGTCTCCCGATCAGAGGACTTGCTGCCGTCTGTAGTTTATCGTCATGCCCAGGACTATGATCACAATGAAAGACAGAAAATACATATCAGAGACGCTTATTAGTTTCGATGAGAAAGAGAAGATAGACGAGATTACGCTCCTATGTGTTTAACGTCTGCTTCAGTGAAATGGAAAAACCCTATTATTATTATTATTATTATTATTATTTTATTATTATTATTAGATTAAAACCAGTACAGACTGATATTCATTTATTCAGTTGAAAAATTACTTCACCAAAACTTGGCAACGAGACAAAGAAAATGAAATGTTGTCGTTGGCAAATGACGTCATTAATTCTCTGTATGAAAATGAAATGTCGTTGACAGATGACGTCATTAATTTATTGTATGAATATCAAAATCCAGTCTGCTTTGTGTTTTCTTTACGGCAAATCGATGTAAGCTTCATAAATTGCCATGCACGTTTGCAGTCATAACTCACTAGGACACCAGACAGAAATGATTTCTACTTAAAATGCATTAGATTTGTCAAGATTTGTCAAGACTTTATGACGTTCATTCATACGATGCAGCCTTTCATTCAATTAATTATGACATCCGCTTTACTTAAGAAAAGATGTGGCACAAGATTATTCTGCTTCTGGAGTTGTGTCTTCCAATGTCTCCACTATTTCTTCTACAGGAAAATTCTAGCAGTGCTGTCTCTCTCTTTAAATAATTTTCTTTTACCAGTTATTTTTTCTTTTTACCGTCGAGGCCCGGGTCACTTGTGTCATGTTTTCTAGTGAAACAAAAAATAAAATTGAAGCAGATGTGTTCCGTACTAGCACCTTCCCATTGCATTAAACAGAACGTTCGTAGGTCATCATGACACCCTTAACAGCGCTGCCCACGCAGGGCCTCTACCCACAGGTAGACGAGTAGGACCTCCACATTAAACCGACCTTTTGCTGAATACGATATTTGAACTAGTGAGAAGGTAAATAAATATTACCTCTACTCTATTTAATTCTCTCCTATTTCCCCCCCTCTCTCTCTCTCTATATATATATATATATTAGGTTGGTGCAAAAATAATGACGTAATAATGTCGTTTTTTGACGTTAAAAAATACGTCAAAAAACGACATTATTACGTCATTATTTTTACACCAACCTAATATATATATATATATATATATATATATATATATATATATAAATAAATAAATAAATAAATAAATAAATAAATAAAAAAAAAAAATAAAAAAAATAAAAAAAATTCTGTTTAGATATATAGATAGAATTGTTTAAGTAAATGCTCTGTTTATAATAAACAGTATTAATTACATTTACCGTCCTGGATGTCCGAGAAATTTCGTAGAAAATATGTGTTCCCAGACACGAATCGAACCTTTAACCTACATGGAACCGTCATACAGCCAAAGTGCTATACCACTTAGCTACAACGGAAGCAACTGGCGTGCAAAGTCAAATTACTATTTTTAAACAACAGATTTCCCACGATCTTTTCTCGAACGATCATATCTGCCCGAAGCGTATATTAACATAAACAAATAACAACATGTTATGAAATGGACTAAGGCCGACAATTATTTTAATATATTTTTTGTTTATACGTTATTTTTATAAACAGTATTAATTACATTTACATTCGGAGGACACATATTTTCTACGAAATTTCTCAGACATTTAAGCCGGTAAATGTTTTTAATACTGTTTATTTTAAACAGAGCATTCCCTTAAATATTTGTATCTATAAAAATAATGTATAAACAGAAAATATAAAAATATTTGTCGGACTTAGTCCGTTTCATAAAACACACACACACACATACATATATATATATATATATATATATATATATAAAGAGAATTTATTTTAATCCATTTTTATTACTTCAAACGTATTATAGCGGACACTCCGTATATGAAATAGACGCCCTATTTTTTGTATTTATTAAACAGTGTACAGCACGTCTATCTGGTTGCGCATTCGAGAGTTCCTAATAATGAAAATGCGTTTTCCGGCTGGGATCGAACCTGCGTTCCCCTTCACTCAGATTTTCTCGAAAGCTCATTTCTAATTGTTTAGTTTTAGTTAACTCCAGAAGCCACATTTTTTCTAAAGAAAAGTAATTTCTAAAGAATTAATAAATTTATTTTTATTCCGAATTTTTTAACCTCAAATGTTATTATAGTAGCCACTTCGTAATTGAAATAGACGTCCCATATTTTAATTTTTTAAACAGTATTCAAGGAATCCTTGTAAAGAAAATGTGTTTTCTGGCACATTCTTAAATACGCAAGTCGATTGACATAATACACGCTGTTTAATAAATAAAAAGTATAGGGAGTCTATTTCAAACACGAAAGCTCGTTATAATCATGTTTGAAATAATATATGTGTATATGTATGTATGTATGTGCGTGTGTGTGGGAATGTGTGTGTGTGTGTGTGTGTGTGTGTGTGTGTGTGTGTGTGTGTGTGTGTGTGTGTAAAATTTAAAATATAACTAAAATATATCTGACAAAAAAAACAAAAGCAAGACTTATCTTAGCCGACACGTTTCATCCTCTGATGGTCATTATCAAGGCAAACATATGAATAAAAACAAAAGGGAAACCTCTCTTTACGGCCACGTTTCTTCTTCTGATGGACTTTATCAAGGCAAATGTAAGGACTTTATTTTGCAACATGTATTTATAAACAGAAGTACAGCATATCGTTAGGTTACCATTTTTTTTAAATTAAAAACGCTCAAAAATATTCTTATGACTAAATGTGAAAGTCAAGATAAACTATGGAGAATGCTATATGTATATAATTCTTTCATATTTCATTTTTCAAGATCTCGATGTGCCCCATCTATCCACACTTCTTTTATCTCTTAAGTCCTTTCAGGACGTAGGCGATCCTGTCTCTCCACAACGTTTTGTGTTTTGTAAATGCTTCATGTTTTACCACCCCTCATACCGTCTCATCTGCCATCTATTCACACAAACTCGTTTAGAAGATTACCCATTTTTCCATTTTGGTATATCATTCTTTCACTGTTCTTGGTGTTTTAATTCTCTGTGCAAACTTTTCCTCATTATGTGCCCCAGAAACATCAATTGTCTCTGGTTGTAATATTCTTGGTTGCTCGTATGTTCCTTAAGATTTCCTCATTGCTCAAGTGTTCAGTCCATATTATTCTCAGCGTTGAGCTGTAGAAATGTCCCGGTGTCTCTTTCTGATTGTAAGTATAATTTATCTTATTATTCCTATTTTCTTTAAGACTTCCTCATTGCTCAATTATTCTGTCTATGGTATTCTCAGCATTTTTCCGGCGAACCACATCTGTCATTTCAAGTCTCTTATTCATTGCGTGAGAAAATTGTCCAGTATTTATACGGAATATATAGGACAATATATTCTTCTCAATTTCCTCTATTCAGTAGCCCTTAATTTCTGTGAGAATGTTCTCGGCCCAAACTATTTCTAACAAAGACCAAACATTGTTCATTCCTTGTTGGTTCGGCCGAAACATTCTAGCACCTCTTCGTATATGATGAACAAACTCACCGTTAAAAGATTTATGTGATAAGAGCAATGGAATGTTATTCTTAATAATATTTTCTTCTACTTGCATTGATAACATGCCCAACAATGGCTGCACAGTTTGAAATGAGAGAAAAAGGAAGAGTTATTTAGTTGCTCGGTTTTCGTCGTCACATCTT
Organism: Acanthosepion lycidas; assembly: GCA_963932145.1. Lineage (NCBI taxonomy): Eukaryota > Metazoa > Mollusca > Cephalopoda > Sepiida > Sepiidae > Acanthosepion > Acanthosepion lycidas. The sequence goes on along the minus strand of OZ010611.1, from coordinate 24,971,605 downwards.
CCGTCCTGTCTTAAAAAGTAGTGATATTCACACACATTTATCAATGTTTAGCAATTACTGATGTACTTTCATATCTTATTTGACCATCCGAAAAATAAGACCTTCTGTTTATAGCTTTCTTTACATTTAGGATAAAGCATTGCTCTCATTAAGATTAAATAAATGTCGTCTGGTTTATCTTTTCCTTGTTTCGAGTTCTCGTTCGATTACTACTTAGACGAGGCCCCTTGGGAACAACTAGTAATGTAAGCAACCATCCACAGTCTGAAAAATGTTTCGTTTTTAAATAACCCACAAAAGGTTGATAAGGTTGTAAATAAAAAGAAACAATCAATCAATAAACATGTAAACGTTCCGATCTGAAACAAGCGTTGATGAAATATCGTGTTTAGTTTTTTTAGTTTTTTTTTTATTATACATTTCAAACCTTTAAAGGAAGCCTATGCTGACTGGTTTATTTATTTTATTTTATTTATTTTTTTCAGTCCAGTCATTCTCGGTGGCCTAATCAATAAAGGCAGCTATCCCTGACAAGCCGGTTGCTAAAGCAAAGGAACACAAAGGCGAATCTCGCTGGGCGACAATGTTTCGCGTAGTAAGTTCAAATTTTTTTATAACCTTAAACGAAATCTTGTTTCATACCTGTACTACATTTTATACATACGATCCAGACATGCCATCTAGAAACATGAAGTAGACATATTCTGCCAATAAGTCCTTTCAATGTTCGCTAAGAGCTTACACGTGTCGTTCTGGTGTCAGACTAAGTTGATGTTAATTAGTGCAGTAAAAAACACACACACTAAAACAAAGAGCAAGGAGAAAGACAAAAAAATAAATAGCGTAAAGAGGTTAATCGATAGGAAAAGAAAAAACATGCCGTTCCCCATTCTTCAGAGTTCTTTCGAAGACTAAAAAATTAAAAACTAAAACTGAAGATTAAAGGAATAGACAAGATATATATATATATATATATATATATATATATATATATATATATATATATATAAATTTCAAACGTTATTATATATAAATTTCAAACGTTATTATATATATATATATAAATTTCAAACGTTATTATAGTTTCAAACGTTATTATATACTTCGTATTTGAATGAAAAAAAAATGGAGCGTATTCAACAAATCTTAGTAAAGAAAATCTATTCTCCAGTAGGGATCGAACACGCGTCTCGTTTTGAAAGGGAAAGTACCAGTTTACCGCTCGGCTACAGAGTTAGTGAGCCTGTGTTTTTTTCCCTTTTTTGATGAAAGCACATTCTCTTTATTTTTCTGGAAATGGCATATCTGCTTAGTTTCGAATCCAAAACGTAAACAAAGCAATTTCTAAAGACTTAAAGGAATTGTTTACGAAATGTCTACTATAATAGAGTTTGATGTAATAAAAATGACGGATTAAACCTCAATCCACTAAGTGTTTTGAAATACAAACACACACACACACACATTTTATATATATATATATATATATATATATATATATAAATATATATATATATATATATATATATATATATATTGGAAACAAAACTTAAAGAGAAAATACCAGTCTTAGAAATGGGATATAATAAAAAGGATGAAGGTGGGTAGAGGGAGAAATTGCAATGATTGGAGGAAAAATTGAAAACCATTGATTTCAAGAAAGCGAAAAGATGAATAAACAAAAGAATGAAAATGGCGACACGCCGACGCATTCGTTTTGAAAAACACGAAAAAGAACTATAAAGGTCGGGAAAGAAAAAAACTCAAAAAGTAACAAACGCCCAATGTGAAAAATGGCACAGCGCAAAAGAGCCTATGCCTTGCGTAAATAATCAAAAACTATTATTTTTATATACATTAAAAAGTTCTTTTAAAAATATTTAAAATGGAACGCTTTTATACATATAGTATTATTTTTAGATATACAGAAGAATTACTCAAACTTTACTGTAATTGTCCACTTTTTAAGGAGTTAAATCCGTATATTAAATATTTCTAATTGTAACGAATATATATATATATATATATATATATATATATATATATATATATATATATATATATATAATTAATTAATGCAAGTAAAAGTTTTGTCACTTTTGTTAACTTCACCATCCGATTCCAGATTTTCGTAGACGGACTCTCCGGGAATTACTCCGTCCACTCGTCAGAAGTATCATCAATTGACTGCTTATTCTTCTGGATTTTTTATATGCACTTTTCATTCATGCAAGCTTTCTTTTGCATAGTGTGTGTGTGTGTGTGTGTGCGTGCGTGTGTGTGCGTGTGTGTGCATGTATGTTGTGATTATTTGTCTTTTTCGTCATTATTTTTTTCACTTTATTCTCCCTTCTTAAATTTTATTGTTTAAATTGTCACCATTCGAATTCCGGGTTTCTTTACAAGTTACTGTTGCTAAGAGTATATATATATATATATATATATATATATATATATGCTCCTCCTCTGGAAAGGTTCAGTATAAACATAAGTAGACACAATATGTCTACATTATTCAATGAATCACACATACACACACACACACACACACACACACACACACACACACATATATATATATATATATATATATATATATATATATATATATAAATAATACCAAATATTAATTGATAGGAATTATTCCAAAGACAAAGAGGTCAATGTATGATACAGAGTAAATTATAATAATAATTAGGAAAACGCCTTAAAGAAAGTTGCAAATTAAAAAAATATTAGGTTGGTGCCAAAATAATGACGTAATAATGTCGTTTTTTGACGTTAAAAAATACGTCAAAAAACGACATTATTACGTCATCATTTTTGCACCAACCTAATAATAAAGTTTTTTATGAAAGTATTTATTTATATATATATATTTGATATTTCCGATTGACCTCAATTTTTCTTCAGAAATAACAGTTATTTCTGGAAAAAGATTGAGATCAATCTGAAATATCAAATATATATATATATATATATATAAATAAATACTTTCATAAAAAAACATTATTATTTTTTTAATTTGCAACTTTTTCTATATATACATATTAAGAAAGTATACGTGGCTTCTCATCATGCTATATATATATATATATATATATATATATATATATATATATATATATATATATATATGTATGTATGTGTGCAATGGTGTAATGTATAGCAGCTAGGAATAAGAAATCGATTGAAAATAAAAATTAAATCCGTCAGAATGATTAAATAACGAACAAGTCGGTAATCTTCATAAATTTAATGCGTTTCGATATTTATTGAGTTTCATCAGCCGTTTTTCCAGTGGACTGATTTAAAGTAAATATTTCACGCTTTCAATTCTATATTTCATTGGTTTTGCACACGTCACGTCTATATTGGCGTTAGTGTTTATACCTTGATAAAATTTTAATTTCTTTTTGTTTTGTTTTCATTTTGCGGACGTCACATGTATATTACATAGCGTCTCCGTATAAGTAAAGCTTTTGAGATATTTCTTTGTGCATTAACAATTGGATATAATATGATCAATTTTGGAAGATAAATGTCTAATACCGACTAATATAATTTGTAAATGTATGAATCTTGCATTCTACAAGTATACGATTTATGAATACAAATAAATTTTGGTGTGTCCGATGTTTTTATTTTCTTTTTTATCATTTCACACCAAATAAAATTTCAAAAAACTTTACTGAGTAGAAAGAGCAATAAAAGGACAGGATTCAAGAAGACAGGTAAAGATTGACATTACATTTAAATGTTTGAAGATCGTATTTTACTGGGAAACAACAAGAGAGGAAAGATTTCCTCGAGAGAGATATCTGCGAAGCGTTGTCAAGCTTTTGAATGTTGTCCTAAGTGAGACCACCCATAGAGGAGAACATGACTAAAGACTGTGTGTACGCTATCCCGTGCAGCTGCGGAAAGGAAAATAAAGGAGAGACAGGCCGCCCCCTCAAGGTAAGGCTTCAAGAACTCCAGAAAGCTGTAACACGAGGAGAAGTAGAAAAATCAGGCGTGGCTGACCACATATGGAGAGAGAAGGGAGATCACCGTCCCCTGTGGGATCATGTTGAGATCATAGACAGGGAACACCACTGGAAAATTCGTAAACTTAAGGAATCAGCACATATGCTAAGCCACAAAAATCTCCTGAGCCGACCAAACATAGAAATAAATACAATATGGGAACCAGTAATAAGGAGTGCCAGAGAAAAGCAATGATAACAAAGTTGCAATATGAGCTCTGGTAAAAACATGGAATGATAACAGCAAAATTGCAATATGAGCACTGGTAAAAAAAATAATTGCTGAAAACATTAGGTTTATAATACCCAGAAATTCATACCCAGATGTCCTCAAGGACACATGGCACAGTGGATAAAGGCGTTGGTTCGATCCCGTGACAGACCCAAAGAGTGTGAGTTCAATACCCGGTTAAGGCAGTGGAGAACTTTCAGAGGGAAAATTAGCAGGAGATAATTGATAACTGACATCCATCAAACATGGCACGTGGAACTAGAACAGTCTACCCCAGTGATCGAAATAAAGGGTTCAGTTCGAAATTCCAACCACCTGAAGAAGGCCGGAGCGTACAACGGCCGAAACGTTGTGATAAATATGGCGACAAAGATGAGGACAATAGTCCGAATAATGTAAATACTGTGAGATCTCACGGCTAATCTATTACTACGTTTAAAGCTATGTGTTCGAGGTCATTAGTACAATGAAAATATTTATAGAAAAGACACAGGGAAGCTACTGTATGGCGATGGTAAAGTAAATAAAGTTGAGAATAACATTACAGACCCTGCAATGTAAGCTGATGTTGTATCTACAATATTCTAAACTGTTGGTCATTGGCCTTAACTCGATAAGAAATTTTGCCTCCTTTCATTTGATGTGAATTTTTGTAATACCCGTTAGAATTTAATTTCTATTTGGAATCTAATTTAACAGATACTGCAACGGCAAACTGATTTTATAAAGTGCAAAATATTGAATATTTTACTTTCTGTTATATAAAAAGTTTCTACTTTAAATTATTTTTTTTTATTTTATAAATAAATAAACCAGTGCATTTCTATTAAGACACTTTCTTTTTCTTTTTTCAACGAAATAAATGATTTTGCGCCTCCGAATCAAATAGATGGTATATTAAATGACATCTTGGATTTTAAGTCCAGCTGGAAATTGAAAGATAAGATCCTAGCCGCGTCATTTTAGCCAAATAAATCTGGTAAATAAACACGAAAAATTAGCAAATGAAATTCTGTTTCCTGTAAAGAAGACTAGATTTTCGTGACGGATATAAACTCGACTGAATAAGAAAAAAAGGCGCGATTGACGTCGGCAGTCAAATGACGGACGAATATAAACAGAACAAATTAGAAGTGTAAACGGGGACAAAGTGATAGAGGATGAGGAGGAGGTAATGGAGGTGAGGAGGAGGATAGAAAATCCATTTTTTTTATACGTTCATCTATAGTCTTTTCTACACTAACTTTTTTAACCAGATTTTTTGTATAGAATTCAAACAGTAACACGAAACGCTCAGAATGAGTCGTCGCCATATTGTTAGTTTCCATTCGCAAATACATGACATATTGACGCTATACTAGAGAGACGAGTGCGGTTTTCCAATGGATCACCGAGTTACCTGTTACGCAACTACTCAGTTCTTCTTCAATGTTCCTTTAGGGTAAACAGGAAATGAACAAAACAAAATATAATCCACTTATAATAGCTGCAGAAGGCGTAGATGGTGATTAAATACATAAGAATATCCCTGAATATTGTTGTAGAAAATACTGAATTATTTAATTCACTGATACAACCATATTAATTAAACGGAACTATTTTAACAACAATGATGAAGATAGATGAAGAAGAATCAGAAATATCAAGAAAGCTACGTTGAATGTCAGTAGAAAATAACGTCTTATTGATGAACAATGGTTTACACTATAGAAGGCTGGGAAGTCATTCTAGGTAAAGGGCTACCGTGTAAGAGGCAAAGTTCATACAGATATGCGATGAAGATTAATTGATTGATTGGTCATTTAACCGGTATATCAACCACTATGAGTCATTAGACCTCAAAATCAACAGCATGGCAATCTTCAGGGGCCACTCAATGCCGAAATCCAAATATTCTGTACACAACTTTATAACTTCAACTACAGATGTTTTGTACGCAATTTTATACTTTCACTATAAACGAATGTTTTTTTTTTAGAGATATAGTTTATAGATGATAAGATATATTGTGCTTTCTTCTATAAATGATGGAAGCAGCCTATTTGTTTCTGGTAGTCTATTTGAGAAACAAATACATTTTTTTAAAAACATAGTAACGTTTTGTATATCATAGTATTTGTTGTGCTTTTTGTATTTTTTGCACACTCTATTAGGATGTGCTTAACAATGAGCAATTGATTACAAGAGATGCACGGAGGTGCAGTTTCTGCTTTGACTAGGCATTTGTGTGCAAGATGAAAAGGTGTATGTCCAATTCGGACTCCGCTTAGCACTATGCCTTGTCTTCGATCGGGCAATGGTTCTTTATTTTCCAGTCTGACTGTCGACTGACGTTTGTACAGTTTGTTGTTTGAAAATGCGAGGAAGGTAACTCTTGACTTGAACAGGTTAAAATTGTAGTAACCGGGAAAGCATCCTCTTGGGAGTAGGTTCCACAAAATACTGGTTCTTGAGAAGAAGCTACTTGAAATGCATACAAGAGGAATGAGAATGGTTAGCTACAATGTGCGTAGCATGGTGGGTCTTAGCCGTGGAGATTAGAACTGGTGGAACGGGTGGAATTTGTAGTTCGTCGGGGGAGTCACGGCGGATGAATGAATAGCGGCTCGGATTGAGAAATCCAGCCGAATCCATTACATTCATTTACGTGCTAATATCCTCTTCCTCTCCCCTCAGCCAAGTGTAAATAGCAGGACAGACCGGGTTCTAAAGCCTTGGAAGGCAACTGGTATACCGCATAAAGGAATAGCAACTGCCTCGTCAGTCATGTATCGAAAGATACATGATCTTCTAAGCGTGTATCATGCATGACACATAACTGACAGTTCATCTGAATACTTTCCATGGAAATAGGGATAGAACAGTGAGAGGCTTGCGATGTTTTCTCTGTGAGAAAGTGGTTATATTTGTGATTTCGCTGAATTCTTTTTATTTTAAATAAAGAGATATAATGTAACATTATCAGGGTTGGATTATTCTATAAACTAGAATAGGCTACAGTCTAGGGTCACTTAAGCATTTTTTTTTTATTTCAGTGTTTAAATCTTAGATTTTTTTTATAAAGCAGTGATTTAAAGTTTCTAAATGTTTTAACTTCTAAATAGTTTCATAAACTGAAATGTTATCAATATGAAAAAAACACCTATTTTTTCGATTGGTATAATTCTGGTTATAAAAAAATCTGGTTTTTACTACGATTGTGTTGAAATGTGAATTGTTGTGCAATATAATACAGGCTCGGAATGAGAAATCAGAAGAGATCGAAATCCAGTTGAGTTTTTTTACATTCACTTACGCGCAAATATCCTTCTCTCCCTCCCAGCTATGGGTTGAATAACAGAACAGAATATCCTTCCCCCCCTCCCAGCTATGGATTGAATAGCAGAACAGAATACCATTCCCCCCTTCCAGCTATGTGTTGAATAACAGAACAGAATATCCTTCTCCCCCTCCTAGCTATGGGTTGAATAATAGAACAGAATATCCTTCTCCCCCTTCCAGCTATGGGTTGAATAACAGAACAGAATATCCTTCTCCCCCTCCCAGCTATGTGTTGAATAACAGAACAGAATATCCTTCTCCCCCTCCCAGCTATGGGTTGAATAACAGAACAGAATATCCTTCTCCCCCTCCCAGCTATGGGTTGAATAACAGAACAGAATATCCTTCTCCCCTTCCCAGCTATGTGTTGAATAACAGAACTGAATATCCTTCTCCCCCTCCCAGCTATGGGTTGAATAACAGAACAGACTGAGTTCTTTATCCTTGGTTAGCAACATACTGCCGGGAAAAATCTTTTGCGTAGTCATATATCGAAAAAACATGATCTCGCAAGCGTGTATCACAAATGACAATTAAGTGACTGTGTTGATTTTTTTTTTTTTTTTTTTTTTAAGGCAATTCCTCCCAAGCAAGGCGGGAGTGCCACTAGCATGCAAGGGGGTTGCAGAGGATTGAGAACAAGAATAAAGAGGGCATGTTAGAGGAAAGGATACAGAGAAGGACTGGGAACAAACTCACAAGGAGCTGGGAATCAGTCATTCTGATGGGAGGCAGGAAGGGATCTCAGTTGTGGGTAAAAGAGAGCAGTTTCGTTTTAGAGTCACTAAAGATTACAAGCCATTTCCTGCCCCAGTCAACCACAGATTGGAGGTCCTTTTCGAGATCAGCAGGCTGGTTAGTTTTGTCAATGATGCCGGATTTACTATTGAGACAGGAGTAAATAATTGTGTCGTCCGCGTAGATGCCAACTTGGGAACTGATGGCATCGGAACGTTATTGGAGATCAGGAACAGTGTAGGCTCCAAGATAGAGCCTTGGGACACACCAGCGTTCACGATAAAGGAGCCGGGGGAGAACCCGTTTAGGACGACCTTCATTTCACGGTTTGACAGGAATAATTGGATAAAGTCAAATAAACGTCCTGTAATACCGTATCCCTGAAGCTTACGAAGGAGGCCGGCATGCCAAACCCTATCAAACGCTTTAGAGATGTCTAGAGCCACGGCTCGAGTTTCTCCACTATTGTTGAGTGCTTGGTAAACAAATTTAGTTATGGCCGTGAGCACATCAGCGGTAGACCGGGCAAAGCGGAAACCATATTGCTTGTCGGAGTGCAGATTATGTAAAGGTTTTGCAATAAATATTAAAATAGTAGTATTTCTTATTATGATTTTTTATTGACAAACAAAAAATAGCTATTCTAGTTTATTTAAAGAATGTGCAATAATTTTACTTCAAGTTATGTAAATGTCGCTAAAATATATCACGAATAAAAAATATTCTAAACGGGTGCGGGCAATTTAGAGGGTGGTTTTATTTGAAGGGGCATAATTTCGTTAGCCTAGGGCCCCAAAACAGTTTCCTGTGTTTAATCCCCTTATCTTCGATCTGTCGTTTCCTGTCCCAGCGCTACCAAAAACGATGATGTCACTTGGAGGTGCTGTGGATCTCCACGACCGTCGTATGTCTACATTCAGCATACTGGCAAGGCAAATCTGATTTTACAGGAATTGCGCCCTGTAGTAGTTGTGATTTCCACTGAGAATTCAGGCATGTATATAAGCGAGACATGGTAACTTCTTTGTCTCTGATGAAAAAACCAATTTCACAGAAGAAATCAATTGACTTTGTTAATAACTAACAATAGATTTAACGAAAATAAATATTAGGTTGGTGCAAAAATAATGTCGTTTTTTGACGATTTTTTTTTATTATCGTTCACCCATTTATCCAACTTTTTTGACTTCCCTATTTGCTTTAAATGGCGAACGACTGTTGAGTGGTCGACCTCGAGTTCAACAGCAACTTCTCGTGTGGTTTTGCGAGGATCGGCTTCAATTAAGGCTTTAAAATGTTCGTTATCAACCGCAGTCGGCCGGCTTCATCTTCGAGGCTCTCGTCACCATTGCGAAATTTCTTGAACCTACCGTTGTGCCCACACGTTCGTTAGTGGTTCCTGGGCCAAACGCATCATTGATATCACGAGCTGTCTCGGCAGCTTTTCGGCCTAGTTTGAACTGGAACGAGAAAATCGTTCGGATTTGAATTTTGTCCATGCTGTCGAAAAGCCTGCAAAAAAAAAAATGAATGAAGAGATTGAGAACGGTAACGAATAACACGATTCGATAGAGCGAAAAACGCGCTTCAAAATGATATATAACATGGCTATATATATATCAATGAATTAATTCAGAAATCATATATAAAAGTAACATATGTGAGAAAACGACATTATTTTTGCACGAACCTAATAGAATGTAAATGTACGTGAGGAATAAGGAATTATTCAGCTTTCAACCTCGCCTGATAGACGATTTCGTGAAAGCCAAGTTTAAAGTAGTAATTTGAAATAAAAGGCACTGGTCCTCGCACTGTATTCTTGTCTCATTGGGGTCGTGTGTGTGTGTTTATGGTAGAAGTAGCAGCTGTCAGTTTCTTGTCGTTTTCTCTCTGCTATCTCATAAAAAAATATGCACTAAATCAATGTTAGAGATGCAAAAACTTAGTGCATATTTTTTCATGAGATAGTCATAATAACTTCTTTTATTCAGAATCCCATGGCCCATTTTAGAATGAGATCAGAAGGTACCATTTATATAACCTAGTCATTAAAACTAGTAATAAAATAAAAAGAATAAAAATACATCATCTAACATTATTAGTTATACGATGAAGCAAAACTAGAAATAAAATAATCATAGTGAAAAACTTTAATCGAGATATTTATATTGTAATTAAGCTAGAGAAAAACTAATAATAAAATAATGAGAATTAAAATACTTGATTTTTTATCAAATAAATTCTTCTAGTCATATGAAATGGGTTGGAAAAACTAAAGTTAATATCAATGAACATTGATGAGGTATAATTTAATATAAATTGGATTTTTCGTTTATCACTTAAAAAATAAAGACGTATGATTCACAGACTTTTAATAGACTTTCTTTTGGCGATAATAAAAGTTCTTGAAAAGGACAAGATTTAAAATGTCTTTCCATCAAACAAAATCCTATAACGCTAACCGTGAATTGATTAATTAAAGCCAATTCTCCCAAAATGCGCGATGTGTAACTTTTTTCTTCCATGATAGGAATCATTTTCTTCCGAGCCTGTTATTATCATCGTCCTTTTAGGATAAATTTTCTTTTTTTGTTATTTCAGTGGTGATATGTCTGCAGCGATAATCTGAACTCTTTCTTTAATCCGTGACTTGTTTAACTTTACGTTGCTCGATAAACATTAAATACATTTTTCTGTTATTTTTGGAACTGATGAATTAGCTGTTCTTTCATTAAATCAAATAACGTTAGCTTTATTAACCCTAGCTGCTTTTAACTCACGTAGATATTCACAGAAAAATAAACTATTTCTGCGTGATTATGGATTATTATGTATCCAAGGAATTTCAGTTGTTTTTGTTCTCCTGATTTTGAGTATAATTGTTCATTCTGTTGACATTTACTTTAAGACTTACTTTGGTGTTAACTCCATCCTTGGAATTTTCAGTATCCTTCTGTAGAACCACGTTTGTGCTTCCTAGTTTTTGGAGAGATTTTCCGGCATTCTCTGTCATATAAGTTAAATATTATATAGCAATTCAGGAGTCATTGTTTTTAACGAATTTTTTCCGTTTCTTGATACTTAGTTTTTGGATTGTTTCATTCCCTATTCAAATACGTATTCGGATTTCGGTGTCTCATTTTCCTTCTATTTAAAATTCTGCACCTGCTTGATGTTGACACCTCTAATTTGTAACTCGTATCTTGGGATTTTCTCTTATTAAATCTTAATGAATTTTACTTGGTTTATTTTAGGTTCGAATATTCATGAAAGCTTCTTCGAAATCATTTTATGGCCTCTAATTATTATTTTCAATCCGTTCTTTATTTACTTATTCTCCTCGACGCATGATTAGTTTCTCTGAGTTTCTTCACCAGTTGATCTTAATCTCCGGCTTGAAATCATCGTAAGGCATTCTCAGGCAGTGAAACGTTCAACTATTGTTTCCACGAAGTTATATCCAGTTATGAAGCAAAACGTTGAACAGGGGTTAACACCCTGATAAACCAAAAGAATTTTGAATTCGTATTACTAACATCACAGTGTATAAGATCATTGCATGCGCGTTTTTCGGCCTAATTTCATTGTCTTTGTTTATTATGTGAGAATAAAAGAAAATAGTTCTGACCTGCGGCGTAATATCAATTCTTCTTGATGGAAGGGAATGAAGTCATAAAGATATGGTTTGTTTGTCTGACGAAAGTTGAAATAACCATTGATTGGGGAAGTGTTGTCTGTCTGTCTGATGAAAGTTGAAGACACTAGGAATGCCATAGAGGGGACATGTGTAAAAGAGGATAAAAACTCAAAGTCAGTAAGAGACAGTTATAATTTCTGTGATACATAATCAGGAAAGAGGGTTTTGAGAATTTAACATTCACAGAACATATCGAAGGTCGATTGATTCATTTGTTTTTTTACGGATTATCAACCATTTTTGGGTTATTTAAAGTCAAAACACATTTCAGTTTTTCGCAGGTTGCTCGCAATACTAGGTATTCACAAGCAGTCACCCATCTAAGTAAAAACCGGGATTGACAATGCTTAACTTCGGTGATAGAACAAGAACCGACACTTTCAGTGCAAACCTGACTCTAAACAGGTTATAAGGAAACAGAGTGCAACATGCCTAACAAAGTTGATTAAGGAGAAAAATATAGACATATAGGAAGATGTGGAGAGCCATGATCGCCCACGCTCTGGTGTTACCTGGCATATGAAAGAAGATGAAGATCCTTTCGACTGTCTATTGTATATCATAATGCTATCGAATCTTATTTTGAATACAGGGGCACATTTCGCTTTCACTCGTGTGACGCCTAGATTTTGTGTCACTGTGTTCCTAGGGACACATTTCCTTGACCACCTCTCAAGCTTCAAACGCGACACACATTGCCTGTTCCCAGCTGATTAATGGCGCTCTCGAAAGATGCAGTTACTAATACTCAAGATGATACAGAAGCACAGTATTTGAGCAGGTTCGTTCAATACTTTCATTTATCCAATTTCTCTCTCTCTCTCTCTCCCTCCCTCTCTCTCTCTCTCATTTAACTAAATCCAATAAAGGTGTGTATGCTCCCCTCTCATTCCAAAATGGTCAGCTATTCATTGTTTCTGTTGTTCGTCAAATATTTTATATTAGTAGTCTCGTAAAAGGTGAAATAAACATTGATTGGATAAGTGTTGTCTGTCTGTATGTTCGATGAAAGTTGATAAAACCATGAATTGGGGAAGTGTTGTCTGTCTGTTGAAAGTTGAAACAACTATTGATTGGGGTAGTGTTGTTGTGTGTCTGACGAAAGTTGATATAACCAATGATTGGGGAAGTGTTGTCTGTCTTTCTGATGAAAGTTGAAATAACCATTGATTGGAGAGGTGTTCTCTGTCTGATGAAAGTTGATATAACCATTGATTGGGGAAGTGTTGTCTGTCTTTCTGATGAAAGTTGAAATAACCATTGATTGGAGAGGTGTTCTCTGTCTGATGAAAGTTGATATAACCATTGATTGGGGAAGTGTTGTCTGTCTGTATGATGAAAGTTGATATAACCATTGATTGGGGAAGTGCTGTCTGTCTGTATGATGAAAGTTGATATAACCATTGATTGGGGAAGTGTTGTCTGTCTGTATGATGAAAGTCTGTTTTTACGTTTTGTTGTCCTAAATCCAAGTACTATGCGCATTATTTGTGCATACAGTGAATCTAATTGAACATGATGTGCATCTTTTTTCCATATTGAAATTTACTGAGCTTCTTATGAAGTTCGCTTAGGTCAAGAACAATTTCACATTTACCAGAATAAGATGGCATCATTTATATAACCTAGTCAGAGAAATTAATATTAAAATAATAAGAATAAAAATACTTTGTGTAAAACCATTACTCATGCGATAATGTAAAACTTGTAATAATGAAGAACTTTAATCGAAATAGCAACTTAATTAAAACTTAATTAAAACTTAATTAAAACTTAATTAAATAGTCAAAATACTATCAAATAAATGCTTCTAGTCATATGAAATGGGTTGGAAAAACTAAAGTTAATATCAATGAACATTGATGAGGTATAATTTAATATAAATTGGATTTTTCGTTTATCACTTAAAAAATAAAGACGTATGATTCACAGACTTTTAATAGACTTTCTTTTGGCGATAATAAAAGTTCTTGAAAAGGACAAGATTTAAAATGTCTTTCCATCAAACAAAATCCTATAACGCTAACCGTGAATTGATTAATTAAAGCCAATTCTCCCAAAATGCGCGATGTGTAACTTTTCTCTTCCATGATAGGAATCATTTTCTTCCGAGCCTGTTATTATCATCGTCCTTTTAGGATAAATTTTCTTTTTTTGTTATTTCAGTGGTGATATGTCTGCAGCGATAATCTGAACTCTTTCTTTAATCCGTGACTTGTTTAACTTTACGTTGCTCGATAAACATTAAATACATTTTGCTCTTATTTTTGGAACTAATGAATTAGCTGTTCTTTCATTAAATCAAATAACGTTAACTTTATTAACCCTAGTCGCTTTTAACTCCCGTGGATAGTGACAGAAAAATAAAATATTTTTACCTGATTATGGGTTAGTTAGCTGCTACCGATACGACTTGAAAATTTTAAAGGAAGCCACGAAATGCGTTTAGACAAAAAATACTCGTTTTTGTTTTCTGCTTATTTCACTTACGATGGTTAAATAAATAATATTATTATTCAAAAAAATCTGTTATTGTGGCAATATTTATGAAAACATTCCATTTTTGAAGTGAACTATATATTTGCTGTACATATCTTCATCAAATTATTTTCATTCAAACCAAAAATAGAGAATATCTAGGCTGGAGCTGCCCAATCCTATATTTTCCGTCTTAATAGAGTTCAATTGCATTTACACGGCCTTGTTGGTGATGAATTATTTCTTACCCTACAACCACTTCCCCACAGATGCGCTGTCATTGCTATTTCCATTTAAGAAAAATGTTCTGATGAGTTACATTCCTTAGTTTCACCAGTTCAGTGCCGTCATGACAGGCACACAATAGCGAACCAACCTTTTTCCCTTCGTGTCTCATTAGAAGGAAGTTCAATTCCAACAACTGATTACCAATGGCTATTGATTTGTGAAAAAAATTCCCAAGAAGATGCTTTCCCGACTACTACAATCTTGGATCAACCATTATCTGCCCTACTTATCTTCATAATGTACAATTTCATTCAGTAATTCTCTAACTTGAGTGGCTCTTGGGTTTTATATTGTGTGAACAATAGCCTAAAAGATCTACCAACATAATTGCCAAGAAAACTATTGCTTTTCTTTGATAATCATTCGAGAACTATGTTTCCATGTATTAGGTTGGTGCAAAAATAATGTCGGTTTTTGACTTTAAAAATACGACATTATTTTTGCACCAACCTAATACCAGTAAAACTAATAGCGTAAAAATCTTTTGCTTGCATAACTTTTTCATTTTTATTTTTATTTACATATATTTTTAATAAATCTTTCGTTTGTTTATCTACAAACAGAAGAGAGTGAAAACCGTCTGAAATCGCTCGTAACACGCTGAAATAAAACAAATTATATAAAAATATAATAAAACAAATATGAAAAAAATAAAAAATAAGACAAGAATATACTTTATTATGTAGAAAATATTTAGAAGGAAACCTGATGAATAATTTCCCATCAATAAACACACGCCAATCAGTTTTTAAAAAATAATTTTACCTTAAGCAAAACAGTAAAGCCTCTAAGAAGCAAGGGGTTACTGGGTGTGAAAGAATAAGAAAAAAGAGAAGCATTATTAAGATGCGAGAACGATAAAAGATAAGTACTCAAGAAGACAGTAGATAACGATTGATATTGCATTTAAGTTTCTGAAAATCAAAGTTGGCTGGAAAGCATGAAGCCGGAAGTGAGATCCACAAGCGAAAAGTGCGAGAAAAGGAACTGTTAGCATAGAACTTACGGTTACGTCTAACCAATTTAATTGTAAATTGATGAGACTTTGTTGCCAATTTAGTAAAGTTTAGGTACTATGGCGCAAAGTTTATCAGAACAATTGCTATGAAAATATTTAAGAAAAAGCACAAAAAAATACATTACGGTGGTGAGAATGTGACTGAAGCCGAGTTTACAGGTCAGGGCCAGTAATATTGCAGATTCTACTTTGGATTATATCAAGAATCTATAAATATATAGCAGAACCTATGTTCTGCTATATATGATCATATGTGGCAGCAATATGCAATAGATGGACGAATGGTAGATTTATATGTAAGAAAAATTGTCTAGCACGACACATTGAACCATTTTTTTAGCAGCAGATCTTGCAATAGATTCAATATCCCCATCTTTCATAAAATCTATAATTAAAGGCTCTAAGATCAGTTAACCTAACCGATGTAACTTAAATTAATATCACTCTCACACCAAAACATCTCCCAATCAATATACGGACACTACTAGACAGAAATAATATGCTCATTAGTCACACGCGCATACGCAAACGCAAACGTGTTATCAACCAAATCCCGATTAGACCAAATACAATTATGATACACAAACATATAAGGCGTCCTTATCTATGACGATAAACTATATCCGGCAGTAAGGTCTCTGATCAGGAATTTTCGGGGAGTGTGGAACCAACTGGTGTTCCCAGGTCCACCCTAACACGGGGTAGTAGTACCTGTTAGGGTGCCAGCTATGAGCAAATATTTAGCCTACAAACTGTGGTCAAAACACTATGAAAGTATAAAAATTGATTTTTACAGTAAAAATACCAGCAATATATTTTTTTTAAATAAAGACAATTATTACCACCAATACATTTGACTCTAGACAAAATCCTCTTTACAAAATTAAGTCAATGAGGCCTGATCTATAAACTGATTTTTTTCTCAACTTTTTTTTTTACTTCAGTGTGCACTTATAGGATAACGAAAACACTGGGGCGCACTTTAAATTTTCATAAGGGAAAATTACTCAGTCATGAGATTTGAAAATGTGAAATTTGAAAATGTGAAATTTGAAAATGTGAAATTTGAAAATGTGAAATTTGAAAATGTGAAATTTGGGTTTAGAATTTCCAAAGGAGATTAGCGGTACAGTTTTCATTTAAAGTGATTTTTGTAGAATCTACTATTTTTTAGAGATAAAATGATTAAAACTGACTGATTAAAACCCTTTGAGGAAGGCAAAAAGGAAAGGATTATCCACTCTTTCTTAAAGATTATGGAATTTAGCATCCAGTTTAAAATATCACATGACAGAGACACGACTTTGACATGGAATCTATGTGCTTGGTGTCTCTACCTTTTTAATCTATGTGCTTGGTGTCTCTACCTTTTTAAAAGTAAATATTATTAAATATAAAAATAATTCATAAATTACTCTTCTATTATGTTGAGGCGCACCTGGCTACATTTCAGGGCACATTAGTGCGCCCGGGCGCACCGGCTGAGAAATGCTGTTTTAATGTATAATATAATTAATATTAATAATAATATTTCCAAATTGATTCCTCTACGATTCCTGTGTTTCATGCTTAAGCTATGCAATAAAACTTATCGTTCACCGTAAGAGAAAACAGAACGCTCATGGCTTTTAAAATATTTAATATACAAGAATACTTGAAAAGTGTTAGCATTGACGGGATCAGAAGTGTTATTCATTCTCATCTTTTGATTAGAGATTCTCCTTGAAGCAATTAGCTTCTTGCTGTTCTTTGCACGAAAACCAACTCACTGGCCTTCGCTACTGTTTTTAATGTTCTTTTTTTTCCGAATTATTATTAGTCTTATTATTATCGCTGTTTCTGGATAAAATAAAAGAGTTCATCAATACTGGTAACTACTTTTCCTGTTACTTGATTTTGTATTGATTATAAGCAACAAGGAATTGAGTCAAATGTTAAAAAGAAATGTGTGATTGACTCGATAGCATACCGTTTCCATTTCTAGAGATTGGTGAATATGTCTGACAATAACTCCGAATTTTAGCAGAAAGCAAAAATCATTGCTATTTACGGAATTGTAATCATTTTTATGATGTGTGAATCAGTAACATCATGCAGCTCTTGAAGGTAGACTTCAAAGGTGACTGAACGATTTGAATTTTCATTTCAAGAGGTCAATCAATTTGACTGCAAAAATTCTGATTTAAAAATTGGGTCAGAAGTTCTCCTTTCCAATCGACAATTTTCTATCCAGATTTCAAGCGTGCAAACTAGCAAAAATACTTGGAATATAATGCAACATTGAACAATTTCAATTTCATCATATTTTTTGTTTTTCTATTTCTTTTTCTCTCTGTCATCTACTTCTCTCTTTCTCTCTCTCTGTTGGACTCTCTCTCTCTCTCTCCCTATATATATATTTATATACATTAAGAAATGGACAAAGTCCGACAATTTATTAAAGACATTTTTATGTTTAACATTCTTTTTATAGATACAAGTATTTATGCAGGTTCGAATCCTGTCAAAGGACGAATATTTTTTTATGAAAATTTCTCGGACATTCAGGCCGGTAAATGTTATTTAATACTGTTTATTATAAACACTTGTATCTATAAAAAGAATGTTAAACGTAAAAATGTCTTTAATATATATATATATATATATATATATATATATATATATATATATATATATATATATATATATATATATATATATATATATATATATATATATATATATATATATATATATATATATATATATATATATGAACAGAGAGAGAGTTTGTTAACGATCCAGAGTTCGAAATGAGCATAGGTTCACGTGGGGATCCAGAATATTCGTCTAAAGAATATTGGCCTTCGGACACTCGTCTGAGGATATTGGTCTATTGAATACCCTTGTAAAGACCATTGGTCTATTGAATACCCTTCTAAGGACCATTGGTCTATTGAATACCCTTCTAAAGACCATTGGTCTATTGAATACCCTTCTAAGGACATTGGTCTACTAAATACACTTTTAAGGACCATTGGTCTATAATAATATTTTAAAATAAATTAACACTTTATTCATGTACAAAAGACTCAATTTTATTGATATTCACTATATTACAGAATAATATTTAAAACACTTAAAGCAACATTAATTATTAATGATACATGTGGTTTATAAGCATGTATTGCCATGCTTTGTTTGTATATTAATACAGCTCACATTAGAACATAATTCTTTAGAATATTTCTAAGACATATATTCTTTAGACGAGTGCTGCTTAGGCCAAAATTCTTAGACCAATATTCCTTAGACCAATATTTCTTAGACCAATATTCCTTAAATCTATCTTCTTTAGACCGGTGTTCATTAGACGAATGTTCTGGATCCCAAAATAACTTTAATTTTATTTTCAACGAAATACGCAGATAATTGAACATATATAACTATCCATGAAAGTTGAATACATTCATTCAATGGAAGCAAGATACATCAATTTCTGATTCTAATGCTTTTGTGGATCTGAAATTTAAATCGTTAATTTTAACGCCTCCAAAATGAAACTGCTCTCTTTTAATCATCTTAAAGAAAATATTTTGCATGGCTGATGCTAACCTCATGGAGAGAAAATCATTGGGTTTTTTTTACTGGCATAAATTGGAAGGATTATATTGAATCAATTGCTAAGTGTGTTCACTATTACGTGATAGATTTTTTTTATTTTGCTAGAATCTATCTTATACTTATATACGTGCATCGAATATTTCTGCCACATTTGGTCTGGTGATTTTGATTACAGAATACAAAGCTGACTATGCAACACTATTGGTCCTGACCTGGCATCTCGTCTTCAATGCCAACCTCCATACTTTACTCAGGTTAAAATAGGCAAGAACGAACAACAAAATTCGTTACATCAAGGAACTTAGTTGAATATCACGTATTACGTTTTTCGTAAATTAAGTATTGTCTAAAACAGGAACCAATTAATTACAATAAATTTGATTAGCGGGGATACTGTACGTTTGTATTCGGGGGCAGAATTGAATAAATAAAATAATAATTCGCCGACATGTTTCATCTACTTAATAGTTCATTAACATTAACACCGACATTCTTAAGGACAGGCAACTTAGCTAACTTTGTTTCGGAAACCAAATGCTTAGATATGTGAAACAATCAAAGCGAAGAACAATCTCCCAACACACTTACCGCACTGCCCGACTACATAACGACATCATTATAAACCCAGGAAAAATATGGTCTAGACATCAGTCCTCTCTACCCTTTTGCCAGACAAAGGGATAGGCTAGTCCACTCTACTCTAATCACCAAAAACTTAATTAGGACGAATGCCTTTTGCAAATAAGGGGGATCTTTCTCCCCCACACACACTCCGCTCTCTCTCTCTCTCTCTCTCTCTCTCTCTCTCTCTCTCGCCGTGTCAACGTACTACGAGCTACGAACTCTGTCTCACAAGAAAGGGTACAAGTTTGTATTTGTATACAAAAGAAAATAAATCTTTCAAAACAACGTTCACTCAGCGTGCATTTTTCTGAATGTAAAAAAAAATTCTGTGCCAACCTCCACATGTAAAACAGTCACTATCATATAAGTCAATTGATAGCCTTTTCTTTGTTTCTAACGAAATTTTCCTGTTTCTTAATACTTTGTTCAGCTTTTAAAAGCCATCTTTCGCTATCTTAATACGCTGTCGGATTTCGATGTATCATATCCGTCCTCAAAAGGTTTCTAGATAGTTAAATTTTTGTATTTGTTTGCTTTTGGTATCTCCAAATTTGAATTCGCACGTTGGGTCGTTCCTTTTGCTGATAACCATACATTTTGTCTTCATAGAATTGATGTTTAGTCCTTTCTTCTCACTTTCCTTCACTGCCTTCTTCACAAAAATTCAAATGCGCTGTCAATCGTCATCTTCTGTCTCCTTAATCTTCTCATCTTCTGTCTTATTAATCTTCTCATCTTCTAATCTTCTTAATCTTCTCATCTTCTGTCTTCTTAATCTTCTCATCTTCTGTCTTCTTAATCTTCTCATCTTCTAATCTTCTTAATCGTCTCATCTTCTAATCTTAATCTTCTCATCTTCTGTCTCCTTAATCTTCTCATCTTCTAATCTTCTTAATCTTCTCATCTTCTGTCTCCTTAATCTTCTCATCTTCTGTCTTCTTAATCTTCTCATCTTCTAATCTTCTTAATTTTCTCATCTTCTAATCTTAATCTTCTCATCTTCTGTCTCCTTAATCTTCTCATCTTCTAATATTCTTAATCTTCTCCTCTTCTGTCTTCTTAATCTTCTTATCTTCTGTCTTCTTAATCATCTCATCTTCTGTCTCCTTAATCTTCTCATCTTCTGCCTTCTTAATCTTCTCATCTTCTATCTCCTTAATCTTCTCATCTTCTAATCTCCTTAATCTTCTCATCTTCTAATCTCCTTAATCACGAGAAAATATCGAGAGGAATTAAAATATTTCAATTTTTGAAAACAATCTGCATTCCTGGCTGAAATTATTAAGAAAATCATATAAACTTCAATAATTCAAATTTGATTTGAAAAAATTGTCAAATTTTAAACAATCAATTTAGATGTCAAAACAAATCCAGAGTTAAAATTTTAGGTAGTATCGATATGTTTTTGAAGTTATTTGATGTATTCTAAAAAAAAAACTGCCGTCTGAAGTTATTAGGCAAAATCAAATAATCACATTTTACTTCAATAAAAAAGGTAATAAAATCATCAAAAATTGATCAACACCTATAATAGAACAAATAACAAATACATATGATAAGTGTTTGAATCCTTTACATTTTAATATAATGACCCTTCTTCTCAATAACGGCAGGTAATTTCTTATCCATTGATTTTTTAGGTTCGATTTCCGACATGGTAGTTTTAATTGCTCCCCATTGGGCTCCTTTTCTGTTATATTGTTTGCCACCTTCATATAATTTCATCTTCACAATTGACCATAGATTTTCGATCGGATTCAGATCATGACCTGTGGTGGCCATTTCATTACCGTCTTTCCTGTATATATTTTATGCTCAAATAATTTACGGGTAAGCTTAGATTCATGAGAAGGAATATTATCATGCATAAATACACACTTCACTTTAAAACGACGAGACTGGGACTTATACCATTCAAAGAATGTCTTGCATATAAAATTACAATAGTTAGCACTGTTCAGTTTTACTGTTTCATCGTCTGGAGGTTTGGTCGACAATTCCAGCCCACTACCGCCGCTTTGTTGGCTTTCTTCAGTCACAGGCATGTCTGAATTGGATAAAATCCATCCTTTTGGCTCATCCATCAGGTCCACCAAATGTTACTCAAGATTCATCCGTGAAAATTACTTCAGAAAAGTCAATTTTCAAGTATTTCTTGGGCCAAACCCTTTAAAATGTTTGCTTTAGTTGCCTAGGAGTTTTTGTTAGAAATCTCAATTCACAAAGTATTCTACACCTTTTGTCCTTCTTGATTCCCTCTATTCCAGCCTTTTCAAAGCTCTGGGCGATGGTCAAAAGTGGTTGTTTCTCTGTAACTCGCTTTAGTCTACGTTCATCTCGAGGAATCAAATGCCTTTTTCTTTGCTTCAAGTTCTCAACGTATATTTCCAATGACTTTCTTTATCATTCGCTGATCTCTGCAAGACTCCTTAGAGAATTCCAATGTGGACATAATAACTTTATTTTCTGTTTTTTAGCAGATATTAGATTCTCCCCATTGCTTATATTTCAACCTATATTATGAAGAAAAAGAAAGTAGTTTTTATGAGATTTTAGAGGACTTAAGCTAAAATTAGTTTAATCTATATAAGAACTTCAGTCATTCCATTTTCGTAAATTCCAAATATCTCAAAATCTAACCATTACGAATGACAAAAAATTTACCTAATTTTTTTTTACTAAGGGTAGAAATGGATGAGTTTAAATTAGACAAATATTGTTCCAGAACTTTTTATTATTGAGGTTTATTTGGTTTGCATAACTTCAGACAGGCTGTATATAGGCAGTAAATTATAACAAGACAATCATTTTTTTTACTCTTACTTTAGCAAATACAAGGCCCAATTGCTACACGAGGTAGAGGATAAGTGAGTCTGTAAAGGGGAAGGGAGAAAGAGTGGAGGAAGGGAGAAAGAGAGGGGAGAAGGGAGAAAGAGAGGGGAAGTAAGAGAGTATTATGAAGACTAATAGGAGAGTTATTGTTTGCCTCTGAACTTAAAGAGACCAAAATTGTAACTGTCAGGGAAACATTCTCTCAGGAGTTTGCACCACAATGTAACAGTGGTATCCTTTTATTGTCCCCTCTGTTATCTTTTCAATCTCAGTAAACCCTTTACTTCATAACTTTCATCATTTGAAAACATTGCAGAAAAGGGATCGTATTCAGTCTCCACACATTTGGAATGACTCTCGTAAATGTAAAATGAAATTATATTTAGTCAAAATTCAATAATCTTACGCTTCAATGCATTTCCTTTGTCTGTTAAGAAAATCGAAAAAAAGACTATCATTTATTTCATCGAAACGGTGCGTTGCTACGGAGATGTGATATATTTCCGTGTTCTTCTTTGTTATTGATTTGTAATTATTTTTAACTTGTATAAATTTCGTTAAGGCCTTCAACCGAAGGTCTGTATCTGCTGAAGTCTGTATCTGCTGAAGTCTGTATCTGCTGAGATGAATTCATTATAGAACAATTTAAAAGATCAAGACAAATATGAATCATCTTGGAACTTGAATGCAAATCCACACATCAATGTTAATATAAAAGCGTATATATTTTCAGCTGTAAGTATGTTTACAGATAAGCATCTTACAATACGCATAAACACACACATTTATATACACACATTGTGATTTTCCAAGCGTATCTTAGATGTAGCCCAAAGCCGAATATATTCTCCCACCCTCCAAGGGGGGTGGGATCGAACTCACTGCTCAGTTGTAATTGATCTAGCGAGACACGCTTGCTAACATTACACCACATCGAATTGATTTTCTAAGCGTATCTTAGATGTGGCACAAGGCCGGAAGTATGAAGCACACAGTGAGGATCGAACTCACTACATATTCGTAATTGTTCTAACGAGACACGCTTGCTAACATTACACCACATCGAATTGATTTTCTAAGCGTATCTTAGATGTGGCACAAGGCCGGAAATATGAAGCACACAGTGAGGATCGAACTCACTACATATTCGTAATTGTTCTAACGAGACAAGTTTGCTAACGATTACACCACGTCGTGCTGCCCCCCAAAATTTCCAAACGGAGCTTAGATATGACACTAGACCCAAAGCGCGCACACACACACACATACATACACACACACACACACGCATGTGGTGTTCTTTTTAAATCTGTAAGTTTGAATAGTTAAACTATACATAGACAGTACACATCTAAATATAAATTATCCAGTCTTTGAATAATTTCGGCTTTCATAACCCATTATCAAAGGGTATAAAGTTTTTTGTGATATATCAGTTTTATGATTTTCAAATATCGATTCTGTGCGTCTTCACGTGACGTCATGTGTAACACTTATTCGGAACGAGGCTGCAGAAAAAGAATGCGATTTATTTCATTATTTATAAATTATTTTTTTTTATTTTATTATTCTATTCATCTATTTGTATTTTTTTCTTATATCATAAAATATATGCGCATATTAAATATATCATATGCACTTCAAGATATCGTCTTCTGTGATGAATATATATATATATATATATATATATATATATATATATATATATGTGTGTGTGTGTGTGTGTGTGTGTATGTATGTATATGTACCTATATATATATATATATATATATATATATGTACCTATATATGTATTAGTTTGATTAAAGAGCAACAAAATTTCTTTTATAAAGTTTTTTTCTATATTTTTACTATATTTCTGACCATTATCCGGTTAGCATGTGCCTATTTAAATATGAATTTCGGCTTTAATAAGCCGCTATAAGTAAATTGCTATGAAATTTAGGAACATACTTCTAAATATATTTATTATTAAAAAAAACTCTTACGTGAAGTCGCTAAAGAATCGATATTTGAAAATGATAAAACTGGTATATCACAAAAAACTTTATAGTCTTTGATAATAGGTTATGAAAGCCGAAATTATTCAAAGACTGGATAATTTATATTTAGATATGTTCAAAATTTAGGAAAAATATTCTTACCAAAGAACTCTCGTCTTTGCTGCTCAAATACACTATATATATATATATATATATATATATATATATATATATATATATATATATATATATATATATCCTGTATTTGGGCAGCAATCCCTCTTTTATACAAGTTTCTTTAAAAAAAACTGACAAGGTACTGCAGTAAAGTTTTTTATTTAATTTTTCATGTTTTCTTATAATTTTCTTATTTTCTGGGCGTAAATTATGTAATTATTGTCAGTCGTTTTTAATGAAACTTAATATATATATATATATATATATATATATATATATATATATATATATATATATATATATAAAAGGAATATTATGGGCATGTCTGAATATACATATATATATATATGTATATATATATATATATAGAGAGAGAGAGACAGAGAGAGAGAGTAGTAGTAGTAGTAGTAAATTTGATCCTCATTTTTAGCCCTTTATCGCACTTAACTCTGGAAGTTTCTGCTTGTACATATTTTAAATTATGTGATTACACACGTATTCAAAAGTATAGAGTGCTCTCTGTGCGCGTACGTGCACGTGCGTGCGCACGGCTGCGTGCGGCGTGCGTTTGTTTTCATGTGTGTGTGTGTGTGTGTGTGTGTGTGTGTGTGTGTGTGTGTGTGTGTGTGTGTGTGTGTGTGTGTGTGTGTGTGTAAAAATAAGCAATGCCGACCGCTTGGGGCGTTCATATCATCGACTATTGACAGAGAAGGGAAGTAACTCCGGCAGCCTTTTCCGCACATTAGTTTTTGCTCAGACAAGCGAAAAGAAATCCTTCGAGAACGCTACTTTCTGTGAATCTAAATTTGGTATTCGCTCCACATAATTGGATTCAGACTCAATAATAGAATATTCGTCACAGAATAGCATTAAATACTCGTAGATATTCCGTATATCTGATGAAATGTTACTTCTAGTGACCTGTAGTTTTAATAATATCGTCTATGCAACATCTACGTGTAGCGAACATAGCAATAAACCATGTGGAGATACAAAATGCACTCGTCTTTGGTTAACAAGATGATGTGTATTAGATTAGTTCTTTTAATAGAGTTACAATTGTCGATTGTGCGATCTCCTCCAGAACAATCAATTCGTTACTTCTCGGGCAACTCTTGTGATCAGCTAACAGATAGACTCTTCTCTGACCAAATAATGGATTTGAATTACATTTTCTAACTTTTTGATCAAGTTGATCTCTATATAAATCAACAGATCAATGATCGATTTTCTTCAGATCAGATCGAATGGTGTGGTACTTCCGGTGGTATTCCGGCTGACACGTACCATTTAAGCTGGAATGTTTCAAACACAGTGGCAACTCAACGATTCACATTCAGCCAACTTTATAATTAAAACACGAAACAGTACTGCTCTTCTGATATGTTTTAAATTTTTTATCTTTCCTTACATAAGGAAGATGGACGACTTTTGACAAATCAATAATTGAATGAAGATTAAATAAATAAGATGAAATAATTATAAAATAAAAAAATTAATAAAATAATACATATGAAATTAAAATTGAATAAGATTATCTATGCACAACACACGCCCACTCATATGGAATGTGACATAAGGCCGAGTTTAAAATTGCGGTATTTCGTGCGTGTGTATATGAGAGCATAAGTGGGTTGTGCAGCTACGCCAGTCAATTGGCAAAGGTTTGTTAAACTTAATTCTGAGAAATCAATAAATGCAGCGGTTGAAATGGTTTTATTTCCCGTAATACGTCCTTAATTTTATTATAAGTGATTTTACGGGTATATTAATATGAATTATAACACTCACAATAATACAGACAAGTACACACAACTCTCGTGCGCATACATACATACATACATCCATATATATATATATATATATATATATATATATATATATATATATATATATATATATCATAATTTTTTCATCTAGACAAAAACAATTTACTCACTGAAAAAATAATAAATAATTATTGCTCTACTATCGGTATTGAGCCCTCTTTTGAATTAATGCTGTGAACGTTAAAATTTATATATTATTTTCGTTCTCATTGCATCGGGTATATATATATATATATATATATATATATATATATATGGTGCGATGGGTAAATTTATATTTTTGATTTCGCGCATGTGCGTTTTTTGATTTTAATTATACCGACTGCACAGTATAGTAGGGTCAGTTGGGCACCGTCTGTGAGAAAAAGAGCGCCATAACGCAATTCGCTCCGACAGATTTGGAAATGGCATGCTGTACTGAATGGCATTCAAGACAGAAGCACCAATATGAACATTTCAGAGTCTTTGGGTGCCAATCTGAGGACAGTGCAGAGGGTTCGAAAAAACTTGGATGAGTCTAATGGTGATTTCAAAGGTACGGCAGCTCGGAAAACTCACCCTGACCGTTCTGATAAAAAATTCCTGAATTTGTTGGTGAAAGCCTCAGACTCAATACGGAGGCCTATTTAAAGTGCCTTGAGGAGGTAGTGCTGCCCTGGATCAAGTGGGTGGCTTCTGGAAGACCCTATGTCTGGCAATAGGACTCTGCACCATCCCACACAAACAGGAGAACCCAGACGTGAGTGGCAGACAATTATTGGGACCATATCACCCCTTACACCTGGCTAACTAACTGCACAGACTGCAACCTCATTGATTATTATGCGTGGGGTATATTTGAACGAGAGATCAACAAAACTCCTTCTAACACCAAAGATGAACTGAAGGCAAGGATTATGGCAGCATTCACCAACTTCATCTGGAGGCCGTGGTTGAAGCGAATTTATTATAATTCTTTGGTATTTCAAGATATTTTTGCTTAATTTTGGTAAATGCATGTTAAAATAAAGATGTCACTGTTATTTTCATGTTTGCGTAATTTAGACAATAATTTGTCCATCGCACCCTATATATATATATATATATATATATATATATATATATATATATATATATATATGTGTGTGTGTGTGTGTGTAGATAGATAGATAGATGATGCGGCTTTCTCAGTTTCAAGTATAGACATCACTTGAAGCACTTCAGAATCTATTTCATTTGTGAGCAGCTCACACACAGACACACACACATACATACATAGACACAAATTATATACATACGTATATATATATATATATATATATATATATATATATATATATGCGCACATAGACGCCTACCTACGCATATCAATGCCTGCAGCCTAATGATGAAAAGAAGTGCGCACGGTAAGTACATATTTTCAATATAATCTCATTCCTTGCCAATACACTTAATCCACTGGCTTTATATATATATATATATATATATATATATATATATATATATATATATATATATATATATACACTGAAAAGTAAAGATTTTCTTTAGGTGTTTGGCAGGCGGCATTAGGAAAAAGATTGCTGTTTTCTCACCCGGTTCAACTGAGAAGCGTCATCGTCAGATCTTGCATTAAATTCTTCAATTATGAGGTCACACGCCACCTTACTCTGAATTAACAACAGGTCTAGACATGATTGATTTGAAGGAATACAATTTCAGTCATGTTCCCAATAAAATATCTCAGGCCAAGAGTTAGAATAAAAATAAAATGGTATTTGAACTCAGTTGGTATATTGATATTGACTGTTACAATTACTGTGATTCTCTGATAAGAAAAACTGTAACCCTGCCTAGAAACATATGTTGTCATATTTAGTTAAACGAGTTGTTAAAATCTCTTCTCAACGTTTCGTTTCTTTTGGTTCATTTTCAAAAAAATAGTTTCCACTAAAATAACAGATGGTAATTTTCAAAGCGTAGCTTAGAATTGGCACAAAGCCGAATATATGGAGCACACAATGAGGATCGAACTCACTATTTAGTTATCATTGATCCAATGTAGTGATTCCCAACTTTTTTTGGCCATGCCCCACCTAAGCATCTCTAAAATCCTGATGGGTGAGATATAATTTTTATTATTCAAAAAGTGATCTCATATTCACGTGGAGGAAACCTAAAAGGCTATTGACTTTCCTTAAGAACTTGTGACTGCATATATGCAATAGTATTATCATTGAATTTTAGAATTTTACAACATAATATATTGTGTTACTAATACAAATATATATATATATACAGTCGGGAAAATAAGTATTTCATCCCCTGCTGATTTTCTGAGTTTGCCAACTTACAAAAATAGGAACGGTCTATTATATTCAAGTCCATCTTAAAAGTGAGAGAGACAATATAAAAAATTCTAGAAAATCACATTATATTGATTTTTGAACATTTCTTTCTTTTTTTATTGAAAAAAAAATAAGTATTTCACCCCATAGCAAAACATAACTCAGTATTTGGTGAAGAAACCCTTGTTGGCAAGCATAGCAGCCAGACGTTTCCTGTAGTTGGTTACCAAGTTTTTACAGATCCCAGGAGAGATTTTGGCCCACTCTTCATTGCACATCCTCTCCAAATCCTTAAGGTTTGTAGGTTGTCATTGGGCAACTCAAAGCTTCACCTCCCTCCACAGATTCTCTAAAGGATTAAGGTCCGAATACTGACTAGGTCACTCCATTATCTTAATGTGCTTCTTCTTGAGCCACTCCTTTGTTGTCTTAGCCATATGCTTTGGGTCATGTTGGAACATCCATCCACAACCCATGTTCAATGTCCTGGCTGAGGCAAGGAGGTTTTCACTCAAGATTTCCCTGTACCATCCATCTTTCCCTCGACCCGGTGTAGTCGTCCTGTCCCCTTAGTACAGAAACAGCCTCAAAGCATAATGTTTCTACCACTATGCTTAATGGTTGGGATGATATTCTTGGGGTCCAAGTCAGCGTTTTTTTTTTCCTCCAAACACGGCGAGTTGAGTTGATACCAAAAACCAGATTTTAAAAGAATTACAATTTTTGTCATTGAGAAAAAATCCCTATATACGATTTTCTTTTCTTATCTACAATTATATTTTACAAGTACACTGTTGCAGACATTTTACAGACAGTTTAGGAAACTCATCCGAATAACTATTGAAATAACAGAAAACATATTTAACCTCAAAGCTTCTGACACCATTTTTCAAAAGAATATGTATCTATTATAAGATATTCTTCTTCTATCGGCCGTGTCACTTCAGGACGTTAGCAATCATAGCTCTCCACAATTTCCTCTCCTTTGTAGCACATAATAAATTTTGTAGTTTTGTTATCACTCCTAAACTCTGTTCCGCCATACATTTAGTCACGATCGCTAAGTATGTCATGCGTTGTTTTCCTCTGTATCTCTTGCCTTCAATCTGTTCTGTGAGGATCAGAATTTCCAAGCTCTCTTTTCTCATCATGTGTTTTAGATATTTCAGCTGATTTTTCCTGATGTTAAGCATAAGCATTCGTTTCTTTTTTCTCTAAAATTTCTTCCTTGCTCACATTTTCAGTCCATGGTGTTCTCAGTAACCTTCTGTAGAACTAGATTTCTATTACTTCAAATCTCTTCTTCATCTGTGAGGAAATTATCGAACATTCACTGCCATATAGGACAACTGATATTACGTAACAGTTCAGTACTCTTTGTTTTTAACAAATATTTTCTGTTTCTTAATACTTTGCTTAGCTTTTGGAAGGCATCATTTGTGAACAGTGGCCATGAATTGACAGAAAAGAGTGATCGCCAAGTTTACGTGTGGCTACAATTGCATTTTCAGTCGTATATGGAGTTAAAATTGTTTATGGAAATGTGGTTTCATATAGACACGAATTTGATCTTCAACATATGTGCGAGCTAATCGATTATATTTTAAAACATAATCGATTACAAGCTGATTTCGTTATATAATTGAATTCCAATAGAACGTTTCACAAACCGAAATGGAGAGATATGTTCGTCACAGCAAATATCTAATTTGTCTCGTTTCTTTTATCGCAATGACTGAAATAAACAAATAAATGTGTTACGAGAGGGGAAAGGTTAAACGAATTTGCTGAACAATGTTAGGGCAATTTTCATTAATTGATTGTGATTATGTTCTTTTTTTAGATGTTTTTCTGAGAAGGATGCAATCTCGTTGCAAATACAGTGTTAGCGTGCCTAGTTGGCTATGAACGAACAAAAAATAATGTTTTACAAGTACGTGTTGGCTAATTCAACAGGAAAAAGACTGAAAGTTAGACTATTTGAGGCTCTATTTTTGGTTTTTACTGCAATCTAATCTATAAAAAAGATATTTATTTCAAACACGGGACTATTTTATATTTATAAAATTACAATTCCACACTTTATATTCATATTAGAAATTCTAGTACAATGTCGAAAATAGTAGTTTTGTGAAAGTAGTTACTTTTTTGCTGGTAAGAGTGTAGGTATATATTCCATTGTATATTCCATTGTATATTCCATTGTATATTCCATTGTATATAGATATACTGATGATATATTTTCTTTATCATTATGGAAGTACACAAGGGACAAAAAGAAAGCTCCATTGTTCTGTAATTTGAATTTACAAATGTTAAGTTCAGGCATTTGCCAACAAAGTTAATTCCTTCCTTTTCATTACGGTACATGCCAACAAGGATAAACACCGCTTTTCAACCAGGTACTTTCCAACCTGGATAATCCCATCTTTTCAACCAGGTACTTGCCAACCAGGATAATCCTTTCTTTTTAACCAGGTACTTGCCAACCAGGATAATCCTTTCTTTTTAACCAGGTACTTGCCAACCAGGATAACCCTTTCTTTTTACCAAGGTACTTGCCAACCAGGATAATCCTCTCTTTAATGTTAAATTAAGAAACAGGCCGCTGAAAAATAGAAAATATTTATTTTAATCAATTTTTTTTCTTTAATGAATTTCTGCGAATGAGACTAACTTGCCTGGCATTGGACTTTTTCCCTTTATTTCTGTGTGATAGTCTTTATATCACGTGTGAATTGAGAGTTTTAAAAGCTTTTAAACATTGCGAGGAAAGCTTCTACTACAGCTTACTTTTTATTGCTGGTGAATTTCAGTCTTGAGACTAGTGTCATCGATTCACTACAGATCGGTTTTTTTTTCTTTTTTCTGTCTTGATGACAATTTTAGATCAAATGTTTATAAGCAAGAATTCGATTTATACAACTTGTGACACTTGACTTTCATGAATAAAAGACAAAGGTTGAGGCTGACGTCAAAGAGTTCTTTTTTCTTTTGATTTTGGACCAATAGATTAGCATCTTTTACAACCATGTTGATTCTGCTAGATAAATATTATCAGAGATTAGTTTAAATGACCTGACACAGATACGCGCGTATTTCAGGAAAGAATTTAAAAAAATTGTATATGCCTTGCGGGAGTGAGGAATTTATTTTCAATGTCCGATCTTTAATTTCTGATATATATCTTATCACAGGCAACCATTACAGACATATATACATAACTATCAATCACACACACACACACACACACACACATATATATATATATATATATATATATATATATATATGTATATATATATATACATATATATGTATATATATATATATACGGGCTTATGCGTCTACATATATCGATTAGTGTTTCATTTCTTCGCATAATTCAATTGAAATAGAATATGACTAAATGTAGGGATATGTATCACACGCGCGTGCGCACGAACACACACACGCAATCACAGACACACACACACACACAATCACAGACACACACACACACACACACCTACGAGCCGTGATGAACATTTCTTGGCCCAATCAAGAATGGGTTCCAAATAAAATCTTGATGTTTGGTCATTTGGTCAGTGTTTGGGAAGGTTGTTGGATCGAGACCTTTTCAGTAATGATTCACAATTACTTACATACATATATAATAATGACCGGCTACTAGTTTTCAGAGCACTGTTCTGCTAGAGTAGCTAGCCAATCCCTTTTGCAGACACCTGCTCAGACACATTTGTGCTTGTTCAAGACCCACAGAAGCCAATTTCTAATTTATATTGCAACTATCTTGAGCAGATATTAGTTACAGTTTCCGGGTGGGAGCGCATAATCTGGCATGATGAGCAGTTTGAACAAAATCAGTACCCTCAAACACTCGGTCACGATGACTTGTGACTTCGCGCTAGTCGTCAATGGTTTGTTATTGACTGCTTCTTAAGATTTTTCGTCCGCTCAACTTCACTTTGAAGGTTTTTAAATACATATGAACAGATATAAATAGACTCAGATAGATATGAATAAACTGAGATAGATAGATAGATAGATAGATAGATAGATAGATAGATAGATATGAATAGGCTGAGATAGATATGAATAGACTGAGATAGATAGATAGATAGATAGATAGATATGAATAGGCTGAGATAGATATGAATAGACTGAGATAGATAGATAGATAGATAGATAGATAGATAGATATGAATAGGCTGAGATAGATATGAATAGACTGAGATAGATAGATAGATAGATAGATAGATAGATAGATAGATAGAAATAGACTGAGATAGATATGAATAAACTGAGATAGATAGATAGATAGATAGATATGAATAGGCTGAGATAGATATGAATAGACTGAGATAGATAGATAGATAGATAGATAGATAGATAGATATGAATAGGCTGAGATAGATAGATAGATAGATAGATAGATAGATAGATAGGTAGATAGATATGAACAGGCTGAATTGTTGGGATTGCAAAAATGACGGTATCGTCCACACATAACCACTCGCACACACACACACACACACACACACACACATATATATATATATATATATATATATATATATATGTGTGTGTGTGTGTGGCCTGAAGATGTCACAGATTGATGTTGACCTCAGTGTCCATTTTTATTTTTATCTCTGATATCCAGCATTTTAGCCAGATATCATACCATAAATTACACACGTGGGTGTGTGTGTCTGCGTCTGTGTGTGTCTCTGTGTGTGTGTGTGTGTGCAAAAAGTTATGGAGGACGTGAAATGATGCAATTCAATGTCTAACAGCTCGCCTGATATTTTGACCAACCAGATGAATATCTATGAGTGTTCTTAAATAGTAAACTTTTGAAAAACCAATAACATTTTTGCTCTTGTCTATAAATAAAGTCACTGAGAGGAAGATACGTGTAGGTTAGATAAGGTTTTCTTTTGTCTTTATTCACACACGCGCGCGCACACAAACACACATATATATATATATATATATAGATATATACTAACGCGGAAACAATAAACATTTGGTTTGAAGTTTTCGTCTATGTTACCTTTAGAAAAGCAAAATTATATGCGTTTGTAAACAAGTAGCATATACATATACACGTATTAGTAACATACACATATATGCCCTATGCATGCAAAACTATAGACACATGCACACCCCAGAAAAGATGTGTAACTGTGAGTACGTGTGTATATGCGTGTGTGCGTGTTACAGTGAAAGAGTGCATTTTATGTTCGTCAGTATATGTAGTGCGGGATTAAGCAAAGATGTAGAAAGCCAAAAAACTATGAACCGCGCCTTTGTCACGTCCCTCTATCCTTCTCTTCCTCCTCCTGCCTATCTTCATCCCTCTCCCTTCCCTATTTCCCTTCCTCTTACTCTCTCTCTCTCTCTCTCTCTCTCATTTTTCTCCCCTCCTCCTCACTCAGTATGCCCATCATTTCCGGAAATTCTTAAAACAAAGATCAGTTGTTGGTAATATAATTCTGTGTGACTTCCGGTTGCCACTGAGTGGCAGGCTGATGGTATCATTCAAGAACAGCCAATACAACATGGAAGCCAACACATACTCAAGACAGTGTTATTGGTGTCAGTGCAGTTATTAGTATATTATTAGTATTAGTATAAGGACTTTTAAAATATATTTAAACGTCGTTTCCCAGTAAGTCGAGTTTGGAAACTCAAAACACATCTTATCGAGGAATTAATCTACGTACAGACAACATGAAACACACATACATAAATGCATATATATATGTGTGTGTGTGTGCGTGTTTGTGTGTATGTATGAGTGTACGCACACGCACACACACACACACACGCATATATATATATATATATATATATATAACATAGCTTCCTGTGTCTTTTCTAAAAATATTTTCATGGTAATTGTTCTGGTGATCTTTCCTCTTTGCTATTTCGACTTATTGCTCGATGTAACCCTAAGATCTCTGCTAGCAGGTTTTTTTTTTTTCTCTCGCACACTTTTCCGGCGTTTTACTTTCCGGTCAAATTTGATCTTTAAAAATTTAAATTTTCTCCTGACATCTTAATTTCAGTTCTTTTATTTATAAAAGTTTACTTCTCATATTCTTTCGCACTCATTAACTCCTTGTGTCTTAGTAACTTTATCGCCTTGTCTGTGATGAAATGATTATATATATATATATATATATATATATATATATATGTTGTGGTAGGATCCACCTAATTTGCATAGTGGAGTACCGACCATATAAATATGGTTGGGACGGGGAAGAGAGGGAAGGAATCAAGAGATTCAACCAGAGACTCTGCCCGACTGCGACTCAGTCAACACATTCTCCAGGAACGGTCTTCCCAGGAATATACAAAAGACTATATGTAAATATTGTGTACACTTTCTTGTTTCAATACATTTTGTTCTAAGTACATTTTGTGTTGCATTATTATTCCATGCATTAGTCAAGTTTCAACAATATATATATATATATATATATATATATATATATATATATATATATAGCTCACCGTTAGTGTTGGTTCTTGATTTTTAAAAGGTTTAAGCGCATTTTATATACATATATAAACAAGCACCTCAGCAGTCTCTCGAATGCGCTGGCCGGTAGACGTAATTCACACTTTAAAAATATTTTCAAATGAAAAAACAAAGAATGCGTCAATTCAAACACGTGTATAATGTTTATATGAAAGAACTTCAATTTAAAAATAAAATGCATTAATTTCTTAGAAACTAATTTTTTTTCGTTTCGGAATCGGAAATAAAAATGTCTGCAGCTCTGGATTTTCAAGTATAAAATGCATTAATTCCTTAGAAATATACTTATGGCTTCTCTTCGTGTTTTCTACGCCTGTTGTTGATCCTTCGATGGCCAGCAATGCCCATGCAAGAGAGGCAGTTTTTCCCCCCACTGCAAAGGAAAGTTTTAAAAATAGGAAGGTTCAACTCTTGCTCTGTGATTTGTTTCTGACAGGAAAGGTTTCATGGGAAGACCTTTGTTGCATATCTCGCTGTTGTTCACTGGCAGCTGCTGACTTCATAGGAGATTAGAGTTCTTTATAATAGAGCTTTTATCTCTTGTATGTCCCACAACCCGTTTGTCCCGCCAGCCAAACACCAGTTTGCTGAACAAGTGGACATATTGAAAATAAGAGTCTTCTTTACTCGCTCCGTGTCTTGACTCTAGTGTGTGTTTCTTTTCCGGCAATATAGTGGACTCTTCTGTTGATTACAATGTAAGAAGAACTAACAGTTCAGTCATTGAACTGAACCGCTGCGCAGACATATGGTTTAATTATTAGTGGTGAACGCTTGTGTAAAACCAGCCACTCTTTTCGGAAGTACTGATAATAGAGACCTGGTGAACAGTCTTCCAAACAGATTTTGAATTCATAGTTAGCCTTCACTTAGAGTTTGCTGCCTACCAAAGTTAGAGAGTTCAGTCAACCCTGCTATTTAACCCATAACTGGAGCAAAAGAGAGGGATACATACCTTTCCCAAGGTTTTTTGTGCTAACGTGAATTTAACGAAATCGACCGAAATTTAAACTACTGGCACGGTTGTGTGTGCATGCTGTGCATGCTGTGTGTGTGCGTGTGTGCGTGTGTGCATGCTGTGCATGCTGTGTGTGTGCGTGTGTGCGTGTGTGCATGCTGTGCATGCTGTGTGTGTGCGTGTGTGCGTGTGTGCATGCTGTGCATGCTGCGTGTGTGCGTGTGTGCGTGCTGTGCATGCTGTGTGTGTGCGTGTGTGCGTGCGTTCACATGTCTCGATGTTACGTAATCGTAAGTAAGTTACAGCAGAGCATCGTTATCACTGTTGAATGTGTAATCAGTTTGACCCTCTCATGGTGCCTTACAGTTTTGACCTTACACCAGGCGAATCCAAAATGATTCTAGGCTAACACACAAGACAAGCTGAAAACACCGAAGCAGCTTTGCCAGTCATTAATGGGAGACCAGCAAGCACTACAAGCACCGTAAGGCCTTGTGCCAGACTAGTCAATGCTAAAGTTTCTCAGACTAAAACAAAAAGAGACTTTCAACTTTTTCATTCAAACTAAGCTAAAGAGATCAAAATTCTCATTTCTATTTGAAACTGCTATCAAATTAGTTACAACATTGTGTTATTTTTTTCTTCATCTGTTGCAGTGCTAATGAAATCCTAGCTGTTGTTGTATAATTGTCAGATTTCTCTTGATTTTTTTCCCTACCTGTGACGTTGATTAAGAGGGGGGACGTGAAGGTTAAAATAGAGTGACTGTTGGGTATACGTGCGTAAGCTGTCCCAGATAAGCATATAAAGAGTAGAGAGGAAACATACTATGCTTCAGACTGGATGACGTCAGTGGTAATGTGTCATCTCCAGCAGTTACTATCATGTTCATCAAACTGTACACCTAAATAAAAATAAACGAGTGATATTTTTAAGTATCATCAATATTTTCTAAAGCAAGGGAAGAATTAGCATTTCGATGTTTACTCTCATCATCATAAACACAAAGTGTGTATCTCTTTCTAATCTTTTGCTTGTCTATTCCTAAACAAATCCGTGCGTAGTTTTTTCATTTACACCGTCCGACCTTTGTTGTTTGAGAACTGTCAATCGTGTTGGTTTTTTAGCCTTAGGCCTCATAAACTGATCAAAACAGGGCAGAAAAACAAAAGGTAATAATGAAATAATACTAAAAACGTGACACAGGAAAATAAACAAAGACACAAAATACATGCCGAGAGACGACTTATTAATCCAGAAAAGATTTGTTGATAATGGTTTATGAAAGGAGTTACGTTAGCGGTTCCGATTTAGGAATCGAAGAGCCGAGTTCGAATTCCAGACGTGTTCATTACATTTATTTGAGTGCTAATGCTTTTGGGAAAGGTATGAATCCTCCTCTTCTCCCTCCAGCTATGGTTAAATAGCAGGACAAACTGGGTCCTATAGCCTTGGGTGGTAACCGGTCTAGAAGAACAACTCTGACTTCGAAACCTGACGGCATACTGTGTGGACCTAGGGCGACGGACACCATAATCTGTGTTCTTCGGCTGTCGGCCAAGAGCGTGGAGAAGAGATGGGCGCCGTCAAGCTATATGAAAGCTCACTAAAAAGATCACGAGGAAGAAGAATCAAAATCTTTTTTTTTCTGTCTTCAGGTTTTTCCCTCCACACAATGTCTGTATGTTTGTGTTCGTGCGTGTTTTAGTGGCTGGGTGGCTGAGAGTTGAACTATGTCTTCCATGAAGCAATCGGCGTCCGTCCTCTTTTCCACCGGGTTTTGTAGCTCCTAAAAGAATGTTACTGGTTTCCGATCTCTGTTTTATGATACGTTGAGTTTACTTATCGCTTTTTCACAAAGATTTTCGCACCCCCACCCTGGTCTCATTCAGTAATTTGATCCACACACACACACACACACACACACACACACACACACACACAAATATATATAGATGCATATTCTATCACTTTAAACATTATTTTAGTGGACACTTGTATTCGTGTAGACGCTCCGTTTATTTAATAAATAATGCATGTATTTATTTTCGTCTACCAACCTGAAATACGATTATCCACTAAAATAATGTTTAAAATGATAGAATCTGGCAGATCAATAAATAAAAATCCATTAGTTTTTTTAGAAATATATATATATATATATCAAATTTGTATTTCCAGTAGACAGTATGTAAGCAAATATAAATATAAATGGATATAAATCCGACAGAATGGAGAAAAATATTTGGAAAAGACAAACAAAAATCCTTAAATGCTAATTATGTTAATTGTATTTTAATGAATATTGTCCTGAAGAAGGTTTATTAAACCGAAACGTCAGACGTTGACATTTCATTCATATTAAAACAACATAATTGCATTTAAGGATTTTTGTTTGTTTTTTCCAAATATTTTTCTCCATTCTGTCGGATTTATATCCATTTATATTTGCTTATATATATATATATATATATATATATATATATATATATATATATAT
The DNA here is from genome assembly GCA_963932145.1 of Acanthosepion lycidas. Classification (NCBI taxonomy): domain Eukaryota; kingdom Metazoa; phylum Mollusca; class Cephalopoda; order Sepiida; family Sepiidae; genus Acanthosepion; species Acanthosepion lycidas. The sequence goes on along the minus strand of OZ010611.1, from coordinate 24,932,417 downwards.
ATATATATATATATATATATATATATATGCACGCACACGCATATATACATGGTACGATCGGCAAATTGTCGCTATTTTATATTTTTAATTTCGCGCGTATGCATTTTTTCCGATTTTGTCGACTTCACAGTATCGTCGGGTGAGTTGGGCACCATCTGCGAGAAAAAGAACACCATGACGCTATCCACTCCGCCACAAATTTGGAAACGGCATGCTGTACTACTTGGCATTCAGGCCGGAAGCTCCAATATGAATATTTCAGTGTGTTCCGGTGCCAATCTGAGGATAGTGCAGAGGATTCGGAAAGGGTTGGATTAGTCTAATGGTGATTACGAAGATACGGCACCTCGGAAAACTCAATCTGATCGTTCTGATAAGAAAAGAAATCCCGAATTTGTTGGTGAGGGCCTCAGACTCAACACAGAGGCCTACATCAATTGCTTGGAGGAGATAGTGCTGTCCTGGTTCAAGAGGGGGGCTGCTGGAAGACACTGTATCTCGCAACAGGACTCTGCACCACACCACACAAGTGGGAGGGCCCAATCATCACTCTCAGTCAATTTCTACAACCACATCACCCTTTACATCTGCTCACCTAACTCTCCAGACTGCAATCCCCTTGATTATTATGTGTGGGGCAAAGTTGAGCGAGAGACCAACAATATTCCTTGTAACATCAAAAGATGAACTGAAGGTAAAGATTATGACAGCATTCACCAATTTAAACAAGGAGACCGCCGCAGAAGAGTTGCAGGAGATTCCGAAATCTTCTCGAGGCCGTGGTTGAAACCAATGTCGATTTTATTGAATAAATTTACTCTTTGGTATTTAAACATACGTTTGTGTCATTTCCGTAACTATGTCTTTTAAAATGAGATGTCAGTGTTATTTTCATTTTTGCGTCATTTAGACGACAATTTATCCATCGCACAGCGCAATATATATATATATATAATATATATATATATATATATATATATATATATATATATATATATATATATATATATGCCTTCCTTGATGTATTTTACATAACTACAACGGATAAATTTCATATATATAAAGACAAAGTGGATAAAATTTGTGTCCCGCGTTTCGGCCTTTAGGACTTCATTGAACTAATTTATGAGTACCTTAGACTGTAATTGTTCTTTTTCCGAATTCTGATGAAGCTATCCGTTCATTTATCTTAAGTTATATTATTTGCTTTCTCAGTTTATAAACCTACATTTTTTCTGTTTTTATTTCCTCCCTAAAATGAAAAAAATTGGCTTTAGTTATCATTAATTTTACGATTTCTATGTTTCCTATAATGCCCTTGAGATTTGTTTGCAACCGGGTTCAATTTCTTTCTTGAATTTCTAATTTCCGTGGCATTTGGCAAAAAAAGATTCGTATTTTTTGTTTGCCAATTGGGTAAGGACATACATTTCACTGTAATCCATTTCACTATAATGCATTTCACTGTAACCAACAATCAAGCAATATACTGCAGAGATATTGAAAGAACATTATTTTTAACGAATAAATACAGACGTGGATCTGTAATAAATGTTCCGTAATGAATGACGTCAGTCGCAACTACTAAGATCCAAAATAAATTACAAAATTATGCCTGATGCCTTGAAAGTAAATTAATGGGCCGTTCATTCAAAATTATTTATCTTCCAATTAGATTTAAAGAATATTAGTTTGTAAGAAAGCAATTACTTATATAAATAGAAGTAAATATTTATAGAATGTTTAACGCTTCCCTCGGATTTTATAGATGGACGATTGGCTATTAAGAGTTGCCGGCTTCCGAAATTGAACCACAACCACATGGCTTAAATATATCGATTGTACGAGCTAAAATCACATCAACCAAAAATAAGTAATCATAACAATACATCTGGAAGTGTAAAAGAAAATGCTCAAAATTGCCATTTGCTTGCTCTTCCTATTGAATTCATCTGGAACCAAAACATCTGTCTGATAATAAAGAAAAACAGATGCAGACATCTTTATCATATTATGAGAGCCTTGGCAAGTGATACTGGTTAACAAATTTATCTCATACTCGTCACATGTTATAATGTGGCCTGTCTCTTCAGGGCGTGTGTGATCATGACTCTCCACAACTCATATACATTACTACTGTAAGAGAATGAGTGACCCACAAAGATTGCCTCTTTTTCTTTTCTTTTTTTTTTTTTTTTGCAATGCCATGTCCCCCGAGAAAACAGACGATCATGAGTCCACATATTTCTTTATTACCTGTGAAGTTCTTAGAAAATTTAGTTTTTACTTCTCTTAGAATTGGTTGCCAAACAAGGCTAAACAGCCAGTCCACCCTGCTATTTAACCCATGGCTGAAATTGTATTCTTAAACGTAGTAAATATCTTTGGGCGCTACAATTAATTGACAAGTTAGTCCTATTCTTCTTCTATGTGCCGTGTTTCAGGATGTTGGCGATCACGGCCCTCTACAATTTCCTGCCTTTTGTAGATCTTAGTAAAGATTCTCTCTTTGCTATCTCTCCTAAACCATTTTCTACCAAGCATTTAGCATACTCATTAAGCAGGAGTTTATGCGCTGTTTTTCCTCTTGCCTTCAATATGTCATGAGTGTCAAACTTTGCAAATCTGTTTTCTTTATTATGTCACCTTGACATTTCAACCGTATCTTTCTAATGTTAAGTATAAGTCTCTTTTCGGTTTCCATTTTCTCGAAAGCTTCTGTGGAACGACATTTCTGTTGCCTCAAGTCTCTTCTAAATTTTTGATGAGATGCTCCAGTATTCACTGTTATATAGGCGTACCGATATTGTAAGAGTTCAGTACTCTTTTCTTTGTTTCCAATGAGATTTTCCTGTTTCTTAATATTATGCTTAACTTTTGGAAGGAATCTTTCGTTATGCAAATTCGCCTTCGGATTTCGGTGGTGCCTTTTCCATCCTCTGTTAAAACACTTTCCAGATATTTAAACTTTTACACTTGCTTAACTTTGATATCTCTAATTTGTAATTCACATGTTTGGCTGTTCCTTTTGCTGACAACAATACATTCTGTTTTCTTGTAGTTGATCTTTAGTCCTTTCCTTCGCTAGTACTTTTGGTTTCTTTTCTGTGTCTTCTATCAACATTGTGCTATCTTCATATCTAATATTGTTAAGATTATGGCCGCCAATAATGAATCCTGGTAGCACTTCTAATTCTCTCAGAATCAACTCGCTGTATTGGTTGATTAAGTCCGGTGAGAAGACACATCCTTGTCTTACACGTCTTTCTATTTTTGTATATTTATTGAATTCATTTTCAATCCTCATGCAGACGCCTTGCAGTGTAAGTTCTGGATTATTCTAATATATTTCTCAAATAAATCAAGCTTACCTACCGGTTCTAGCAATTCTAACAATTCTTTGACCATTTTTATCACTTTAAACGTTATTTTTAGTGTATACCCATATTTGCGTAGACGCTCCATTTATTTTAAAGAGTATATTTATTTTTTCTGTTCGTCTGAAAATTCTCAAAAATCTGCCATAATATGCAGGCCGGCAGACGAAATAAAATACTGAGCGTCTACTGAAATATGGGTATCCTCTAAAAATAATTTTTAATGTGATAATAATCTGTCGGATTAATAAAAAAAATTCATTACCATTCAGTTAGTTATGTGTCATGCGTGATACACGCTTAGGCGATCATCTGTCTTTCGATACATGACTGACGAGGCATATTTTCCCGCAGTAGGTTGCCATTTCTTTCTAGATCAGTTGCCGAATTGTCCTGCTACTTATCCATAACTTGGGAGAGAAGAAGATGATTCATACCTTTCCCAATGGTATTAGCCTGTAAGTGAATGTAATGGATCCGACTGGAATTCGAACTCGGCTGTCCGATTCTTCAATTCAAGCCTCTATCCATTACTCCACCATTAGTACTGCAATAAATTCTATCCTCACTGGGTGCTCGATTTTGCCTTGTTCCAGACAACGTTAAGTTATTATTCATATCACATATAACACCTTTTCAATAGTAATGTATTGTTTTACAGTTACTAAAACGAGCGTTAGAGAGAATTTGCCAAGATATGACTTTTCTAAGTTTATCTTGTCATGAATATATACTAAATAAGATTTCTTACTTTCTTATCTTTTTCTCTGCAAATTGACCTCCATCTGCTTCAAGTAAGATTAAATTCTTGAAGGATTTGGGTATTATGGATTTTTAGTTCAGATAAAAAATTCGTTGCCCTTCCTGCGTTCCTTATTTTTCTTTCTTTTCATTTATTTTTTTGTTTTGCTCTGCTATTTTCCTCCCGCCTTTCTGGCTGCCTTTCACGCATGCGCGCGCTCGCTCATAAGTAATCGCTTCTAAAGTATTCTCTGTGTGTATATGAGACTGTCCCCAACACACTAGAAGCTTTATTTGGGAGACAGGCCCTAATCTGTCTTTTCTCAGCTGAACAGTGAAATTGGGTGTTTTTCATCCACCAAAGTTCTCCAGAAATGAACGAAACTAAAATTTAATCTTTTATGTGGCAGTGAATGCTTGACAATTTCCTCACATCCGAAGAAAAAACGAATCGACAGAAGCAAGACATGATTCTATTCACGAATACTAAGAATGCTATGGACAGATCATATGACTAACGAGGTAATCTTTACGAAAATAGAAACATCATCCTCAGAACTGTTTCGACTATTTTTCTTTTTAATCGGCTTCACCTCAAACAAGACAGTAATGCCACTAAGACACAAAGGGTTACTGGCTGTGAAAGAATTAGGAACAGAAACATTCATAATGAGCGGGAAGAGGAAAGAGTAGTCAGGACAGTAGATAGCGGATAACATTGTATTTAAATGGTTGAAGATCAAAATTAGCTGGAAAGCATGAAGCTGGAATGGAATTCCACAAGTGAGAAGTGTGAGAAAAAAAACTGTTATCATAGAACTTACGGTTATATTTAGCCAGCTCAACTCAAACTTGATGAGATCTCGACGTCAAATTCAAAATGTCTAGATCCCATAGCGAAGAGCTCATCTGAACAATTACCATGAAAGTATTTATAGAAAAGAAACAGAGAGGCAACCTTACGGCGGTTAGGAAGTGACTGAAGTCGAGCCGCCAGATCAGGACCGTTAATATTGCTGATTCTTTTATCAAGGAGCTAAATAGCGGAAGCACTGAACCATATGTGGCAGCAATATTCTAAGCATGGGCGAATGGTAGACTTACAGATATGTAATTTTTGCAAATAAGTCTACTATTCGTCTAAGCTTACAATATTACTGCCATATTTGGCCTGGTGACTCCAAAGACCAAAGACGAAGACAAGCTATGAATTCTCATTTTCATGGCTGTTCGTTTCCAATTATACCTGTCTGCTTAGATTCAGTTACGTTTGTTGCAACTAGGTTGAGTGGACCTCGGTTGCATTTCAATTATGTGCCCCCACAAGGGCCACATACAGGTTAAATTATGGAGATTTTCTAAACTGGTTGCAAACCACGATTACAGATTCCAGTTAGAATAGGATCCGATGGAGTCATACATTTCACAAAAGGGAAATAAATCGATACGGACTGGAAGTCGAACACGACTCACCAAAATCCCGTTCCGAGCCGTTAACCATTACACTAGATGCACAAATACAGAAAGGACGAAACCTATGCGCACTAAAGAAATAGGTGAAATTTCTGGGGCACTTGAACATACTGAAACAGCGGGGGTGGGTGAATAGCCTACTTAATAAGTTGGGGTGACTTGATGGCAGAACAGAGACAAGAAGAATCAAAAGGCATGATCGCCTACGTCCTAATAGGCCTAGAAACATAAAAATAGAAACGCCAATATTCAGTCCTGTTTAATGGTCAAGATTTGGACAAAGCAATTGTCTTGCCAATGAAAAAAAATCCAGAACGGGTGGGTGTGCGGAACGAATGGCGGCAAGCAGTGAACAGGAAAAACAGCAAATCAATTTTTCAAATTATTTACAAAGAGAAAATAAACAAATCTAAATCCATAAAAATGGAGGCAAAACAGTTTTTGTTTCTTTTATTATATCCTCTATCTGTCTGTCTTTCTTTCTTTCTGTCTTTCTTTCTTTCTTTCTTTCACTCATTCATTTTCTTTCTTTCATTTTCCTACTCTCCTAATTCTTATATGTTATACCTTGTTTTTCGTTCTAGT
>OZ010611.1:24793311-24926041 GCA_963932145.1 Acanthosepion lycidas | reverse complement strand
AGTCAATTTATCCTATTCCATCTCTACCTTTCACTTCTATTAATCTGTCTTGTTTTTAGTCCTGTTTTTTTTTCTTTCGTTACTGGTCATCCCATTTTCCTCTCCTGAGCCAAGTCAGTTTTATCCTTTATAATCGATCGAAATTAGCTGTCAGTTTTACTTCAAACTACTTCATAATATCCCACATCTGAAAGGTGCTGAGCGGACTCTTTCGCCTCTATTGGCAGACAAATCGATTTATCGGTTATTTTTCCACGTTATGTGTCGGGCCGATTTGTCGCTTCCAGATCACAGCTAATACACATAAATTCCACCAATCTCTGTTGGAATAACAGTCATTGATTCCAGCAGCGCCACTGCCTCGATGTGTTTTATTTCCCAAACATCAAAATGGGTAAGACTGAAAAAGTTAAAGGAAGAAAAAGTAAAGTCTGTGCCCTTGTGTTGGACGACTGAGAACCCTAACTACAAAATTGCCACCAGAGAGAATGCTCTAATTTTAGGTCAGCACAAGCAACACTGAGTAAAACAGTTGATCACAGATCTTTGATTCGAGTCTATAGTAGTTGTTGTTTTACGTGACAAGAAGGAAAAACCTCATTCCGAACCAATGTCGGCTGTTACCCTCCTACTATTCCTCCACCTTTTACTGCTACTACTGCTAAAACTACTACTACTACTAAAGAATGAATCTTAACATTTGGCTTAGCATTATATAAGACTAAATGGGAGTAGGGAGAGTGTACTTTGCCAATCTTCGAAGTGGCGACAGTTTGCCTACCTTGAAAATCGGAATTTAAAATCAGTTCATGCTTTTCTTAAAATTATTTTCAGCATGAGACCATTTGTACAACTGATCCTTATCAATACCTATAAAATCATCACAAAAGAAACGGTATCAATATTTGTTGATAATTAATGGGAGTTGATAGATTCACTTATCGCTCGGTTCTTACTCCTCCTCAATCTTTTGAACAGGAATAGAGGTTTCTCCCTTGTTTCCTGTTTAGGATGGGGGGTTCCGGTTCTTTGTCTACATCAATTCTATACTCTTAATGTCTGCGTCTAAACTCTGAAATTTTTTCATCAAAAGAAATAGATAGATTCGTCTATGACTGGTTCCCACTACACCCAACATTTTGAACAGAAATAGAAGTTTATCTCTTGTTCCCTGTTTAGGATTAGAGTTCTGGTTCCTTCTAAAGTCTTAACATTCTCTTTCACTCCCAGTAGCACCCCACCCCTTGCTTCTTAGTGGCGTTATCGCTTTGCTTGGGTGAATTGATTAAAAATAAAACAGGAGAATTCGGAATTGTGACCTTTCGATTTACTTGTTTGCCATCGTCAGGAAATATGTTTTCGCGTTGATGCACAAGAATAAGATAAATCTACTGCAATCAGTCAATCATTTTTATTTTTCTTTATATTAAATATCAACCAAAATTTCACTCGGAATCACTTTCCTATCTGAAAACAAATAATAACTATTCAAATTTTAAGAAAAAACGCACTTGAAGACTGTATCCCAATTTGAGTCAAAAGTTGGTTAATTTTTTAACTTTTGATAATTAGTAATTAATATGTTGCAATGTGTTGGAAGAATAAAACTATTTTCATTTTCAAAATAATTTATGAAACTGTATCGTTTTCCTGGATGACCTTTTATGTCAGAAAAGAATGCTGTTCTTTTTGCAAAGAAATCATATATAAAGCGGGCGGTTTGCCATTTCGAGGGCTGATAAACAGACCTATTTTCTCATTGAAACTCATCAATAAATCTGAATAAAGGTAGATCGATAAGGTTATATAGAGAAAAATGCCGAGTGAAATATGTGTGGGATGTTACGGCAAAAAGCCCAAATCATTTTGAAAAATTCTGTTTCATATCTATCGTCAGCGACAAAATTTCAGTACAAAATCCTTTTTCCGACTCGCTTTTAAAATATTGTCAAGTCACAACACCAAATTGAAATATTTCGACATGGTTAGCAAGCTTCTCTCGCGAGATCAATTTTGCGACTGAAAAATGAGTACGATCCTCACTGGGTGCCCCATTCTTTCGCCCTTGTGTCACGTCCAATCTACGCTTAGAAAATCACCATAATACCAAATGGATTATTTGTTTAGCGTCATTTCAACATCTATAGGTTATTTAAAGCCGAAATTGAAATATTTTGTACTGAATTTTAATTTTTTTTTTATTTATTGGAAATTATAATGGTACTAGTAATACTGGTCTTAACTCATTAAACCATAGCTAAAAAGAGAAGACGTGAATTCATACCTTTTCCAAGGGTATTTGCGTGTAAGTGAATATAAGGAACTCAACTGGAATTCGAACTCGGCTCACCGTTTAACAATTTCGAGCCATTATAGCACTCACACACCCAAACTTACAGCTGGTATTCCTAAGCGATCACTCATCTAGGGAGTGACCAGGCTTGATGTTGCTTAACTTCGGTGATCATACGGGAACCGGTGTTTCCTCGGGATGTGGCCGTAAACCGAATCCTATTTTAGCAAAGCAGGAAAATATTTATGCCAATTTAAATATATTTTTTTATTACACGGGAAACATTACATTTTATTAACCGAATTAATTTTTGAGTTTATTAATTCTTAGTTCTATCCTATTCTTCCTTGAATCTCTTTGTTTCGATTTTTGTCTTTTTTTTATTATTAAAATAAGGTTTTCTTCTTTAGTAATAAAAGTGCTTTATTGCCATATTCACGATTTATTTTTATAATAATCTTGTGTTGCGCAGTGGGCATAATTGTCATGTTAGGACAATGAAAAATTTGTTAAAAGGGTTCGAATTTTGGCTGAAGATGTTTATCACCACTTCAGAAAAGTATTAGGTTGATGCAAAAATAATGACGTAATAATGTCATTTTTTGATGTTAAAAAATACGTCAAAAAACGACATTATTACGTCATTATTTTTGCACCAACCTAATATAAATCCGTATCTTGATAAAAAAAAATGTCTCGTTACTGTCATGCTACAACTATTGGCATAGAAGAGAGAATGAGATCTTACGCCAACCAAGTCCTACATAACTTAACACCCAAGCAAGACCTGTCTATATTTCTGAGATAAAGTATTTTAATTATTTACATTATTTACATTGTTCGAACTGTTGTCCTCATCTTTGTTGCCATCTTCACGATGTTTCGGCCGTTGTACGCTCCGGCTTTCTTCAAGGGATTGGAATTTCGAATCGAACCCTTTATTTCGCTCACTGAAACACATGACCCAGTGGGCAAAAACGTTGGTTGAAGTAACACAGTGACTTGACCAAAAGAGTTGTGAGTTCAGTATTTGGCTATAGCAGAGGCCAACAAAAACTTCAAAATTTGAGTTAAAGGGAGATAACTGAGACATCCGGATGAGGCATGGCACGTGGTTCTAGAACAATATATACCAGTGTACGAAATAAAGTGTTCTGTTCGAAATTCCAAACACCTGAAAAAGGCCGGAGCGTACAATGGCTGAAACGTCGTGAATATGGCAACAAAGATGTGGACAACTGTCCGAACAACATACATAGTGTAAATAACCCAAGCAGGAATAACTAAGAAGTTTTTATATCCATTGTCAACCTTGACCTATGAAAATTTTCAAAGTAACTGTATAAGTTTGGAATAGCTGTTAGAGGAATGAAACTGGAAAACCTTCATTTTTAATCTTTCTTTATGTGCCGTGTCCTTTCAGGGTGTTAGCGATCATGGCTCTCTACAACTTGTATTCCTCGAAGTAACTTTTGACACTTTACCATCCTTGTGTATTTGTTTTGCCATCCATTTGACCAAATTCGTTAAGTAGGCTATCGCTTTTTGCCACATGCTTCTCTTGCTTTTACAGCAGAGGTTGGCAACCCGCAGGCCGCGGACCACATCCGGCCTCCGAAGGATTTTTCTCCCGACCACCTACTTAACAGCTGGACACTAATTATCTAATTAGTATCGATACAGTTGTTCACTTAATGTTTAAGCGATCCTTGGAAAACTTGCTTCGTTTCCTCCTCACCTTTTTTTCCATTTGAGTGTGGTGCTAAAACAACTTTACGTAGCTGCATTCGATAATAATTAATGTTTACTTCATTTCTTATGAGAAATACTGTTAACTATTATTACAATTTGGACAAAATTGGTTTCAAAAATACCAAATGACAAACCTGATCTAACGACATCATTATACAGTGTAACCCTGATATAAGAGACCCGGATATAATGGAAACCCGGATATAAGAGATATTTAATCTGGTCCCAAATTAGAGCCTGTGTTAATGTAAACAAAATAGACAAACACGGATATAAGAGAAACCCGGATATAAGAGACTTCTTCTCCGGTCCGGAAAACTCACTTATATCCGGGTTACACTGTATATCGGGATTTGATCACAATTTATTCACAATTATCATATTATTTTATCATATTACTTTATATGTATTTACATCTGTTCTCATTGTTTCTTACTTCTCCCTTCTGATTACTCTATTTTTCTTTCCTTTCCCGAAATTTGTCTGAACAAAAGAAAAGTGGATTTTGAATGTCAAAATTTTAAAGAAGGCTGGCCACTTAGCCATTTTTTTTTTATTGAGCACTTCGGAAGATATGTTTGGTTAATTCGTCAAGAAAGCATTGCGGTGAAGTAAGTTTCTAATATTAAACGGTATTAAAATAAGGAACTTTGTTTAAATAATATAACATTTACTTTGTTGTTTTTCTTGAAACCTCCAGACGAGGACAGCCTTCCAGACAGATTGGTTTGAACTCGAGACAATTTATTATAGTACATTTTTATTTACATTATTATTAGTATGGCCCTCCCCCGAGACACTGTATAGCTGTGTGGCCCTCTTTCTCCAAAAGGTTGCCGACGCCTGCTTTACAGGATTTTGGAGAAATTGCTGTCTTTCTCGATATTCGAACACGTAAATCTACTTTCTTAATTTTTTATATCTGCATTACAAGATATGCGTTTTTATTATCTACATCTTCAGTTCTACCCTAAATTCCTGGGCTAATTCCGGTTAATGTTTATTTGTTGCCTCCACAATGTCTTGAATTCTAGAAAAGCATATTTGTTCTGTAAACAGAAAGACGAATCGCGGATTAATAAATTATAAAATGTTTTCTTGGTTTTCAAAGCATACATCTGCTGAATATTCCTGCTTTAGAAAACAAATCTCGGAAAATGTGGAACCAATAGAGAACTTGGTTAGAATCCCAGACATATTGAAACTTATCGATCCATACTTTGATTCTAGACTATATCTAAACACATAAGATATTTTGTAACTAAATCAAAACTATCTTGTAAACCAACACTGGATCGCAACCGGGCTCTAAGGCGAACGGATATATAAGCGTCTTTATTTCTAAGAGACGAAAGAGTTTGGCACAAAGATACCGATTGGCTGCCAAAATAATATCTTTCTTACTTCCCTTACATATTCTCTCTCTTTCTCTCTCCTTCTGTCTGAATTTCTTTCTCCCCCCCCCCTTCGGTCTCCTCTTATACACAAATGCTAACATTTTCTTATATAAGTATATATAAATATTATTCATTTCCGTTTCACCCTTTTATATTTGTACTTAATTGTAAAACTGGAGATAGTATAACTTGATCTTTTAATTGATCAGGTGTCCAGCAGAAATTTCAAAGGTATTATGACTCATAACACACACATACACACACATCTCTCTTTCTCTCTCTTTCTCTCTCTCTCTCCCTCTCTCTCTCTCTCTCTATATATATATATATATATATTTTTATATATATATATATATATATATATATATACATATACACACATATGCATATATATATATACATATGCATATATATATATATATATATATATATATATATATATATATATATATATATATATATATATATATTAGAATCCAGGGTTCTTTAGCAGTTACTTTTTTTTTTTTTTTAAGTTGCTCGAACAACGTAGACCATAATATTTTTAATGATATTTTTATTGAAAATATTTTAAATTGCGGCACGGAAAATATTTCGGGACATAAAGTTTGTTTTTTTTTTTTTTTATACCGTCATCATGATTCGTTAACTTTTGATGAAAATGATTTACTTTTGAGAACACAAAATAATAATTTTCTTCATTAAAGACTTAAGTAGGACGGGGGAGGGCAGATTTTAAAATGGGTTGGTCTCTTTTGACTAATCAAAAGACAGGTCAAAGCTAAAGAAATAAAAATATAGATTAGATGTTAGGCGGTATTCATACATGTCTCGGGGAACTGTCATATTAAGACACGACCTCATACTTCCGGTGAAGAATATACATTTAAGTTACGAAAAATAATCTGAGAGATAGGTATATCTCTAACAATAGGTTAATTTTTGTTTTGTTTTTTTAAGTTTTCTAACAATAAAAATAATGATCTATTAAATCAACGTAATAAACTGACTGTAATATGTAGGCATTGTACAATGTTTACACGGGGAAATAGTTAATGGATTTTTCATAAAAAAATCTATGTATTACAATTATATGTCCATTATTTTCTTATATATAATGGTACATGTAATATTGATTTAATTTCTTGATATTTTTAATTTTAATATTGCCATGTATTAAGGCCCATTAAATAAAATAAGTATTGTATTTTAGGTTCAAAATTATATAAAAATGATTTAATCATACCAAGATAGTTCTAAAATATATAAAAATAATTTAAAAACAAAAATTAACCCATCAGTTCGATCCTTCCTGAGGGCACATCTTTCTTTATTAAGTTTTCTGGTGTGCGCAGACCGATAGACGAAATAAACACTGTTTAAAAAAACGTCACGTCTACTTAAATATGGGTACCCACTAAAATAAGTAATATGTTTGATTTTAGAAAATCCATTTATTATTTATATATAGATATATAACTGATGGAAAATCAAATTGTAGCCACCCCCTGAATATATGTAATAATAAACGTACAGGTAATGCAGGTTATATATTTGAAGTGTTATAAATGACCCCATGTCGACTTTCCAAACGAACGCGTACATAAAAAGTACTCTGACTTCATAGTAATATAGTGTGTATCATATTTGGGCATTAAATACATATCTGTAGTCTCGCACGTATACAATAGTAAATATGGAATCCTAGAATGCATGATTTCACGCCTTCTACATCTTCTGACACAATATAGCAAGATCCTATATCCCATATATTTTTCAATATTGGACTGGTTTGGCTATCGTGCTGATCAGAGAAATTGTCAAATATTTTGCATGTTGCATAATATGAACACCATTCGAAAGTGCATTAGCCTATTAGAAATAGCATCATAACGGATTAAATAATATTCTGAACATACATTGTGCTGTTCAACGTTCCAGCCACAAACACCAAAGGTGAGCGACAATTGTAATTTATGATACGCATGACATGATACTAGATATTGAGACACCTAGGTCTATGTCACACATGCAAACAACCATCGCTTTCATGAAAGCTGAACTTTCATCACTGAACACTACAGATCACCATTCGATCATCCTGATGACTCCCTCGCAGCACAATTGGTGATATGCGCTTCAATGTTATGCCATAACTGGTAGGTCTGGCTGGAGGCACGCGTAACTCTAATACTACTTGCAAGTAAACGATTCTCAACGTTCCACAGGATAAGATTTTTTTTCTAATCTCTGGTATTGACGCCGTATGGTCTGCCATTTTTGCATTTACAGTGAGTCGATCGTGGTAGGAGTTTGTACTACGTAACCATCTAGAACCTTATCTACGGTTGAAGGAATATTAATTTGACCAGCATTAGCAAAATCAAAGCAGCGGTGACTCATCAGACCTGACATGCGCAGCAGTTCTCTGAAATTGCCATCTTGCCACTCCTACGTTCATAATCTGACTCTTCTCAAACGGCTATACTTGAAGAAACACTGAACCTTATTGCACAATGTGTTACTGCTTAAATGGCAGTACATTGCATTACGGCCTTATCACGTTGAAACACTGTTTCTCGTACGCTCACAGAAGTTAAGCATCGTCGAGCATGGTCATTACCTAGATGGAAATATTGGGAATATCAGGTACTGTAAGCTTGAGTGTAATATATAATGACTCGGAATTGGAAATCAGAGAGCCAATTCCTTAAGTGCAAATACCCTTGGGAAAGGTATAAATCCACCTCTTCTCCTCCCAGCTATGGGTTAATTAGTAGGACTTGTACCACTAAAACTTATTACGATCGCCAAAATATATTTACAATCTGAAAATATTTTCTGGATTTAATAACTTCCAAAAGGTTGATAATTCACAAAAAACACAAATTAATCAATCAATCTTACGGTACATTGGTAATATAGTACCCCACATATTTTCTATTGGTGAGGCCGGCGCCGTTCTATTCATTTGGTATCTTAAAACCTTTCTTTTTCTTTTTTCGTAATGCGACTTTGAAGAATGTTAAAATAAATATACTCTTTATTTTAAATCTTCTAGGTCATGTCCTGTACAATTTAAAGATTATTGTCAAAGAATCTTACTTATAAAACGCAGATTGTGTGCGTCTGTTACGTTTATATATTGGATCAGATTTACTACATTTTTCAACCTATTTCAACAAAACTTCACAGGACTACGTAAAATTACGTTGCGGCGGTTCTAACAGCGCCAAAATTTGGAAAAACACAATTGTTTTTGCACAAAATTAATTTGAAAACACGATTAAGAGGCATTAATGAAAGGGGGACAACTCCGAGTTATACTTATAAAACCCAGGTTGGTTGTTTGTGTTTGTGTTCGTTTATATATGGGATCGGATTTCCGACATTTTTCAACCGATTTCAACAAAACTTCACTTTTTTTTTTTTTGGTAGGTAGTGTTTCTTATTGTCTTGCACACTTTTTTCTTTATTTTTACATTCAGAATGCTTTAAAAATTCCATTTACAAGACAATTGTTTATGATAAAATTCTATTCAATCGGTAGACTCATAACGATTGACCAATTTGTAAAAAAAAAAAAAAACTAATTAAAACATGCGTGTCCGTCAACCTTAAACAAATAATCTTTGTCAATTTTATTTTTCAGTCTTTATGATGGTCGATACTTGATCAATCTCTTACTATTACATCCCCGGGCAATGCCGGCCTCTACTGCTAGTCTATAATAATTCCCTATATTTATCGTGATGGAAACTATAATTTTGTTATCTACAATACTAGCCTAAAATATTATTCCAGATCCCAACTGTTGTCATCTAAATCATGTTGTATTTGCATGAAAGAAACTATCACTGTCCTAGTCATCAGAGACTAGGACAGTGATAGTTTCTTTCCAACCAATGTTGCTCTATATTCATCAATAAAAATTCATGTTCCGAAAGCAATTCAGTTCTTTGTGATCCTTATTTAAATGTGGTAATTTGGTTGCTTTTAAAATCTTTAACCAATATTTTTTTCAAACATTTTATTTTCTGTCTTTGCTATACCAGCTTCTTCAAATATTTCGTTGCTGTTCAATGCACCTTTCTTGCTAAATACACTTTTAATTTTTCCAAAATTTCATTTTGTGACATTACAAAAACCAGTGTTATTTTTGTTTTTGTTTTTTTCTTATTCATGGCAATATTTTCAGTTTCTTTTTTCATTGTCCTGTAATCTCTGTCCGACATTTTCGCAATTTCCAATGTTGCGTTAACGTCATTCAATAATTGTATTTTATTACAGGTTATATGTTTCTTCCGACTTATTACAACTTTAAATATCAGAAATTTAAAAAATAAATATCAATAACTATACTCGTATATAATTATATATATCTTACGAGAAACAACCCTGAATTTACATAATAAAATCTCATCCTATAGTATTGTATATTTTTTCTAATAAAATCATATTATACGCTAAAATGCACGTGGTACATTTCTCCTATAAATGTAGCTATACCCTAATACTTTTAACAATGCTAGTTGCATTAATAGAATTTTTATTTTGAAAAAATTGATTTGAAAATAAAATCTTCCTTGGTAAACAAGTAAGGATAGGCAGCAATGTTTGCTTGGGGACCAGACAAAATTTCTTACAACTTTCTTGCAAATAGCTTCACGCATGTGTTGTATTCAGCAGATATTGCAAATTCAGATTATCATATATTTTGGTCTTTACAAAACTCTCTGAATAAAAAAAAACATTCAATTCCATAGATTGTGGAAGACTGCAGACGACGCCTGAAGCTATTCTTTTCTCTAAAGGATAAAAAATTCTGGGAGAATACAATTATAAAGTTATTTTAAATATCGCAGAAGATTGTAGAAAAAAAAACACGTATCCTCAATAAACAGATTCATATTTAAGTTACCTAATATATATTGTTTAAAATGTGGTCCAATGACTCTTAAGAGCGATGTCGTCAGGTTGGAGGCTATGACCCAGACTAAGCGCGACAAGCACCAAAGACCTCATCAATGACACAAGCGGATGAATAGGGTTACGCATACTACAGAAGGCGTCACTCGACAGTTGAATTTTCATAAATGGATTCTGTATGTCTCATTCCATATGTGCCGCAGAGGAAGTTCATGAACATCAAGTGTGTGGGTCACACTTCCTGGCAAGTTGAGTTCCATTTTAAACAAATTCATGCCACCGGCACTTTCTCCTATTCTGATTTCACCTCCAACCAATTCTTGCAAAACCAAACGGCGTTAAGGATGACAGGAGCAGGTTTTGGTGAAACTGGAAGCTTCTAGTTCGGAACCTACACTTTGGCGGCGAATTTAGACATTAACGCCATCATCATAGAGGGAGCAATCCGTAAAGAAGAAATTAACTATAAAGCTGAGGACGAATTTTTTTTAAATATTTAAATTACCTTACGTTGTTTAAACTTTGCTGTATTTATAGGAACAGGGTAGGTTACCGTTTCTTTCCGCTGTAGTTTGTCGTTTCTTTCTACTGTAGACTGGCTACCAACCAAGGCTATGGAACCTAGGCGTTCAACCCATAACTGGTCGGGGTGGAGAGAAGCTGGATAGTAATAAAGCTTCGTGCCTCGTCTTATTCCTTTACTGGTATATCCACTTCATCGCTTGTTGGTCTTCTTTTCAACCATGTGATTCAGGTCAGGGAACCTAAGCTTCTGTATGTCTCCTAATTCTGAAAATTCTCGGTCATATATATACCAAGGACACTTGTATCCGGTTGGTGGGAGGAGAGTCCTGCTGTAATACTACCTGCCACTTCGTCGATCCAAGGTTTGACCACCCTGTCCAACAACTAGACGCAGACAGGGACATTTAGCCTGATGCCTAGTGTAAGAAGTAAGGGTGGTGTGATACGGCTGTCGTTGCTCTCGACCTTCAGGAGCATCACATACATTGCGTATTTGATTTACAACCCCTCTGGGTACCTCTGTAGTGTCTGCACAGAGCCACTTTGTGTTCTTCCGGTTCCCCTGCACACTTTAAAGAAGCTGACTATCTCCAAACGGGTGTGGCCGATTGCTAGTGCACAAGTATGACATGCTTTTTTATTTTTTTATAATATTGTTAACCTAATACAAGCCTCAAGAGACACTCAGTAAAGGATTACTAAATAATGTAATGTCGTAAAGGGGAGAAGTGCATATTATGAGGATATGTAGGATAGATAATGGTTGATTAGACTTAAAGTGGTTAAGATTATAGTGATCAGGGAGGCTTCCTTTCAGGAATCTGTTCCACAATAACAGTTCTGGTGAAGAAGCTGTTTGAGTGAAACTTCTTCCTTACTAGTGGAATACGAACGGGGTTGGGGATTATTCGACCCTACGTATGACGAGTCCTAGTTAGAACGCTATGATCAGGTGGAACGAAAGAATGTAGCCCGTCAGAATAATTATCATGAAAAGAGCCGTAGAATAGCGAGAGGTTAGCAACATTTCGCCTGTGGGGAAAGGGGTTGTAGGGTGGGAAATAATTCATCACCTCCAAGGCTGCGTAAATGCATTGGACTCTGTCAAGACAGGCAAGCGGGAATTAGGAAGCACCAGCCCATATATGTCAGCTACCATGTTAATACTCTCGAAGGAAAGGATAATAAAACATGTCATACCTGTTTCAAACGCAGTCAGCACTTAACTAAAACCTTTATTATTGTCTTGGTTTTCCTCTGCTACCAGAATGCTCTGTATTCTCATAAGAATGAATGAAAGTTTTGTCTTATTTGTTTTACTACCTATGATATCGGAAGGCAAGGTGGAGTTATAAATGGCGGCTTGGATTGAGGAATAGGAGAGCCGAATCCGAATTCCAGTCGAATCCATTACATTCGCTTACATACAAAACTTCTTTTTCCTCCAGCTATGGGTAAATAGCAAGGCAGACCGGGTTCTATAACCTTGGGTGGCAACTGGTCTACCGCAGAAAGAAATGGCAACCTACTGCGGGAAAAATATGCCTCGTCAGTCATATATCGAAAGATACATGATCGCCTTTATGATATCAAAGATGTGATAATTTGCTTTGGAGTATTTTTCATGTATAAGCTAAGTAATTTATTATACAATGTAACGAAAATTCCTTTTGTGAATTGACATGGCTTCTTGGGAAAGATGGGGATCCCCGTTGCCTTCTTCACGATTTTTTAATTCAGTGTACCATTTCTCCAAACTTGGGTGCCATCGAAGGCTAAAGATCCCAGTTTACACTACTATTTATCTCAGGATAGAGGAGATTTATTCGTGCCTTTCTCGAGGGCATTACTTCGAAAGGGGGGGCAGAATAGCAAATAACGGAACTGGTGCACTATCGACATGGATAACCGTTCCGCACTTTGGAAAGCGCTGTTTTTTGGTAGCATCAAATTTAAAGATATTATCTTAAAAGAGAAATGTTGGTAAAATCCCAATAAGAGGCCCAGATGTG
Organism: Acanthosepion lycidas; assembly: GCA_963932145.1. NCBI lineage: Eukaryota > Metazoa > Mollusca > Cephalopoda > Sepiida > Sepiidae > Acanthosepion > Acanthosepion lycidas. The sequence continues at coordinate 24,913,133 of OZ010611.1, read as the reverse complement.
ATTATGAGCAATATCTTCTAGGAAATAAATTATAACAAATTTTGTACACATTAAAGTAATTCTCTCATTCTCGGATGAAGTTTTAATAAAAGTGAAACATGCTAGATTTATAAACGTTTCCTATTTGTTTGTTTTTTTATATTCTCACTTTAGGGTATCCAGAATATTCTATTTTGACTTTGTAATCACGATTTTTATTTTTATATCAACTAAACAAATAAAACACATTAACATAAGGGAAAATGATGAAGAGGTTGCTAATATTGGAGCGAATATTACAAACTTCACATTGGTTTATAGGATGCTGAACAAATCATATTTAAAACGTTGATAAATCGAGAATTTGGTGTGAAACTACTGTTTTGGTTTTCCTCTGCTACCAGGATACTGTGTCTTTATATATGTATTCAGAAAAATTAATGAATATTTTGGATTATTTGTTTAATAAATGCTACCGATGATATCAAGGATGAATGCATTTGTTTTGGATTATACTTCATGTATAATCTAAACAATTTATCATATAATGTAACAACTTTAAATAATATTTGGGAGTGTCTTTCAGCGAGTGGTAGTTATCAAAGGAATCTCACAAGTCATCACTGATGAATTATTCATACTAAGGGCTCCACTATTGTTGCCTTAAATCAGAATATAACAAATTTGATAAACACATGTAAAATGTCCTTCTTTCTTGAACATAAAAGAATAATTCTCTTGGCAATATTTAACTTCGTTTTAATTTTATGAAATATATCTCTGTCAGCCATTATTAAATTTATTTTCATCTTGTTTAGTTACATTTTATTTGTTATTATTTTACGATGGGCATCCATGAATGGACATCGCGGATCTGAAATAGGAATAGATAGGTTCACACTCCTCCCCGGTCTTTTGAACAGGAGTAGAGGTCTATCCGTTGTTTCCTGTTTAGGATTGGGTTTCCAGTTTCTTCTAAAGTCTGCTTCAACTCTATATTCCTAATACTTGTTCTTTACTACGCTAATATAAGTCCACACAGTAAACCCTCTAGCTTGAGTGGCTATTGGGCCTTGTATTGAATGAACATTAGTAAAAAAAAAACAAAAAAAAAAACAAATGTTAAGATTTCAGTGAGATTTGAATATACGTCGCGTTGTTCTCAAGGAAGCCTGATTGAACGTACCAGGTGCTTTAATCGACTAAGCCACGAGAACTTAAAAGCTTTACAGAAGATCAGATCTAACATATAAACCTAACTTTTATTCTACGATCATTTTCAGCACCATATTTGCTTTTGCTTTTATACTCATGGCATTAGTAACGGGAATATCACTTTCATTATATTTTTATTAGTGTGTTCAGGGTAAGTTAGCCTGGCAAAGCCTATCCTTCTTCAGGATGGTGTCTAATTCGGAGTTTTCCTTCTCGTAGACTGGTTACTAGTTCAAGGCAAGAATTTTCTGCCACCTCTGCTAGGAGAACTCAGCATTCAATATATATCAAATTCAAATAAAAAGTTTAAAATAGCCAAAAACATTGTTTTATTGATCTGCATTGTATTAATTATTCAGATTCATTTTTAAATTGGCGAAAAATGGCAAATAATTCAAGGACGGTGAAAAAAAAATCACAGATGAAGTTTCTTTTATCTGTTATCAAATATTTCTTACAAAATTGCACGAAACGATCTATTAGATGAGGTAGACGCTACCTTTCATTTTACCCTCTTTTTAGATTTCATGTCTGAATAAGCTTTTTAACATATTTCACATATCAATATTTCATTTCTGTTTACTTTTTCCTTTGTTCATGTACTTATATTAAAATGTTCTTGTTATTTAGCGCTTTTTTTTATAAATACGCGCCAATTTAATAAACAGTCCATGTCGCCTAAGCCGTGTTTCGCTTTGAGAAACTTGCTTCTTTGATTAATCCTCTTTCTTAACCTCAACTGTTTCACACATCAGCTTCGCTCTGTAAAGATCTGAACTTTCTGTCAGTTCAACACTTCCCCAGGCTTCTGATAAATACCTTCGACTTCCTTCCTATCATCACCACCACTACTATCATCATCATCATCATCATCATCATCATCATCATCATCAGTGACTAGTTTTCTTACTTCCGGTTCCCGAGAAAACTCGTTCAGTAATCTGATTGATCGAATCACGCATGCGGCGATCAGCTCCAAGTTTTACTGTTATGGATTCTCCATTAGAATTCTCTCTCTATCTCTCTTGCTTTATCTCTATATCACTCACTCTCTCTCTCTCTCGCATGTGCGCTTTCTCTCTCTCTCTCCTTCTCTCTCTCTCTCTATCTATCTATCTATTTCCATAGATAGATAAATTGTTATCCTTTCCTCTTTCTCTCTTTTTTCCATACTCTTTATTTATCTTCCTTTTTCTCTTTCTTTCTCTTCGCCCTATTCTCTGTATTTCTCTTTCTTTTTCTCTTTCTCTCACTATCGTGTTATTTCTTTCTCTTTCTATTTTGTTATCTCTTTCTTTCCCTCTCTTTCAATCTCTTTCTTCGTCTCTATATATCTTAATATCTATTTATCTATGTATCTTTTTTTCTCTTGCTGTCTATCTGGGTATTCAGAATATTCTATTTACTTTCTCCCTATGCCTGTAAGTGAATCATTGCTTTATCTTCTTTTCTCGCTTCCTTTTCATATCTTTTGAACTTTTATTCCTACTCCTTATTTCTCTCTCTCTCTCTCGTTCTTTTTTCCTGTCTTTCTTTATTTCTCTCTTTCTCTTTTGCTATCTATCGCTTTTTCTTTATACTTTTAAGAGAGAGGAGTGTTACTTGTTTTATTCTTCTTATGACACTTTCCTTATTTTCATTTTATTCTTTTTTTATTGTACCTCCTCTTCATCCTTTTTCTCTTTCCTCATCTGTTTTTTCTTATATATATATATATATATATATATATATATATATATATATATATATATATATACTCGAATTCGACGTATGAGGGTCAAACAGATCAGTTCCCAGGAAACCGACAGCCCGACAACAGCACAGGTTTCGTGCAGGACCATCCACACTTTTTGAAGGGCCGATTACAGATTACGTACCACAAGGTCCCCAAACGACCCTCCGCAGGTTTTGAATTCAGAGTTTTCCTTCTCCTAGACCAGTTGCCATCCAAGGCTATAGAACCCAGTCTGTCCTGCTATTTACCCATAGCTGGAGGGAGAAGAAGAGGATTCACACCTTTCCCAAGGGTATTAGCACCTAAGTGAATGTAATGGATTCGACTCGAATTCGAACTCGGCTCACCGATTCCTCAATCCAAGCCGCTATCCATTACTATCTTCATATATATATATATATATATATATATATATATATATATATATATATATATATATATATATATATATATATATATATATATATATATATATATATATATATATATATATATATATATATATATATATATCCTTTCTTACTGTTTACCATTTTATTCTATCTTTGACTCTTTTTTTAATTTCTTTCTTTCTTTTCCTGTCGCCTTTTTTGTTCTTTCCTTTGTTTTTTTTGGGGGATGGGGGTTACCTCCACATTCTTCCTATTTTCTCTTGACTGGTTGTTGTTTTTAACGTTACTTTATAGGGACGAATGCTTTTTTTATTCCCTTTTCCTTTTTGCCTATCCGTCCTTCCGAATTTCTCCTCTTCTTCTTTTGCTACGTTCATATGTATATTCTCGTTTATTCACTTTTATTCTCGTTTAATCTGTTCTTCTTTTTTTTTTTTTCTCACATTTCTCTTCATATTTTATCCATTTGTCCGGATGTAGAAATGTCATTTGTATAAAGCCTTTAGGTGAGAGTAGTAAAAACAGTAGGAAGTTAGATAGTCATATTGCTTCATTGGATAGTAAACAAGTAGCAAGCTAGTTGGAAACTTAGGTGGGCTGCGCGCTTGAATAGGTATGTGGGCGAGTTCTAAATGGTGACATCGAGGCTGTTGCAATGTGAGTAGAATGAGAAAATGTGATGATGAAATTAGTTGTTTAGGTGAGGAACTACCTGCCTTATTCATGTGGGCTTATCAGCTGTGAAAAGTCTAATGGCACTTCCAGTGGCAGTCCCGATCAAATAGAGTTTAGCGAAAAAAATCAATATGGACCTATTTTTCTTGCGGACTTATATCATGTAATGAGTACATTTACAGGCTGCAGGACGCGCAATAATTTAAATATAGCTAGATGTATAGCTTTCTCAATGCTATTTCACCATCACCACACATGAGAGCTTAAACACACACCCAAGAAAACACAGATGATACACACTAAAATCACTTGCCTCTTCTCTTTCGAATGTTATGTAACATCATCATCATCATCATCATCTCTTCTCTCTCTCTTTCACTCTTCTCTCTCTCTTTCACTCTTCTCTCTCCCTCTCTCTCTCTCTCTTTATGATGGGAGCCGATACTTTACGAAACTAGAAATTTCATCTTATTTATTCATAACATATACTGATCTTATTTTATTATTGTAAAAGACGTTAGTCTTTAAAATGGTAAGTCCAGTCTTTCCCAAAAATCAACAATCAATATCTTGGCTTTGATCTGATATATATATATATATATATATATATATATATATATATATATATATATATATATATATATATATTCAACAAGTCCTAACCATAAACACCAAACCCAGACCGCTTGCCTCGGGATAAAATATCTTACGCCCCTACCAATTGCTAACACAAACCCACTCTCATTAACAAGGCGTCTACGAAAAGAGGACTGACATTGAAAATAAATTTAAAACAATGGACCGAGACAGATACTCATAGACTGATGATAGCCGTATATCGAACGGCTTGAGATAGACAATATATCTATGTTAAGGTAATTCTTGTTTTTTGGGGTTTTTTTGTTGTTTTTTGTTGTTTTTTGTTTTTTTTTTTGCTGTAAAAATATCGAGCTTTCTGAGGACCAGTTTTAATAATTATTATTACTAGCATCTACCAGGATTATATACTAACGGATCTATTACCTGTACTATATATATATATATATATATATATATATATATATATATATATATATATATATATATTTGTGTGTGTGTGTGCGTGCGTGTGTGTGTATGAAAGAGACGAAAGACAACGTCGAAAAGCATCAGCAAATATTCCTATTTGTATGTCTCGAGATCCTCGCTGTTGCACAATATGTGAACTTGTATGCAGCGGGACAACGCATGCCACATACGACACAAGTATAAAAACTGAATGAGGTTGTCGGATCCTCATACGTCGAAATCAACGGGCGAGTCCATTATATATATATATATATATATATATATATATATATATATATATAAAGCAGTTCAGAATCCCGTACATATGATTTGATTATAGGGCTGAAGGTTTTGTGCAGAACAATCCACACTTTTTGGAAGGCCGAATACAGAAACTTGGTGCACTACGCGCCTAAACGAATCTCCAAAGATTTTGTCTTTCTCCTAGACCAGTTGCCATATCCAAGGCTACAGAACCCAGTCTGTCCTGCTATTTACTCATAGCTGGAAGAAAAAAATGATCATATATATATATTTATATATATATATATATATATTTGGATTCACGGATAATGCAGCGGTTAGACACGCGGAAAGAGAAGTCCGATTTCGAATTCCAACTTTCGCTTTATTTCCTCACTTGCCCTTCGGAAAAGGTATGAATGTATCTTTTCTCCTTTTTAGTCATTGTTTAATAACAGCGCTCGGTAATAACTAATCTTGAAGAAGGAAAATTCTGAATTCAAAACTTGCCTAAAAAGAGATGACTACAGTACATTTGGCGCACCCGTTATCCTAAAGCGTTATAAGTGTCGTGACGGTATTATAGGTGTGGAGTAATGTTAAAAATCCGTCCTTGTGTGTGCGCATGCGCAATTGCTTCATGTTTAATCTGCCATTCCAGCATTAAAGGAATCTCCAAACTTAGCAATAATCATTTCCCTCATTTTCACAGCGGCATTTAATATCGCATAAACTCAATCACGAAAAACAAATGATTAAACAGTGAAGAGGAAAAAAACTAACCTCTGTTATATTTATTACTCAACGCAATTTACGCTATGAGAATTGACGTCTGAATGGCATCTGAAGGATTTTAGATTCATTCGATGTAAGAAAAATGACGTTTTATCTATAAAAGACCTTGTTTCAAACTCTGAGACAAAACCTTTGGAGATTCGTTTGTATGAATTTCATGAATTACAGTGTGTTGACCGATCGGTGTATTTTGTACGGCTTATCAACCCTTCGTGAGTTATTTAAAGCCAAAAGATATTTCCGAGTGTAGGAAGTAGCTTACAGTACCCAGTATTCCCAAGTTGTCCCCCATCTAACTACTGATCGGGTTCGATGCTGCTTAACTTCGGTGATTGAACGGGAGCAGGTGTTTTCAGCCTGATTTGACCTTCCAGGCTGTATGTGTAAGTACGAATAATTCATAGAATTATTATAAGAGATATTTCGAATTTTAGATGAATTAAGAAATGTGTTTTATTATGAACAATTTTCTTGTTTAATTATTTTTTTCTTTCCTGTATTGATCTATAAACATGAGAACAGTTCATTTCCCAAAACATTTGTTGAATAGAAAAATAAACTTTCAGACGGAAAGTAGTAACTACAATCACCTCTGCGTCATTAGGTACCCCCACCAAACGCTACCTGATTGCACTGGCAGTTGTAATCAGTTTCTAAAAAAATCTAAGCATTCAGTGACCGATGAAATTTCCACGCTCCAATGAATTACATCAGTGACGTCTTTGCAAGCGAATCACTCGCTGATAGACTTCAACGTAATAAAAATAAGATGCCTTTAGGAGCAAACTATACTATTTTTATTTCCTTTTATGATGAAAATGATATACTCTCTAGTAGACAAAACGTATCCAAATACATTATTTATAAACTTTTTCCGAATAAGGAAAAATATTTTTTCAATGTTTTTATGAAAAATCTAATGAGTATCTCGTATGGTTTTTAGTATTATTTTCTATATTCAGTCCTGCTTTTACCAAATGTCTATTCATTAAAGACTGCTGTTGAAAAAAACGGCAACAACATACAATATAAATTATACATCGGGGATATCAAAATCAAACAATTTCACCTGGCTGGGTTGTGTACATTCAAAGATGAACAGGAATAGTGAAGGATATTTTCCTGAAAGCAATTACGACAGATGACTGAAATGGTGATTGAAAATTAACATTAGAAACGAATAAAAGATGACAGAATTGATATATAATGCGTAGTCTTCTCTATGGCAGTGAAAACATAGCGCTATTGTCCCAAATTAAAAAAGAAACGACTTGAGGCAATCGAAGTCTGGTATGTATGTATCTATGTATGTACAGTATATGGCCTGACGACTGCGTTCGAGTTTGAAACAGATTGTTGCTGCTCGGTGTTAACCTGTCTCCACTTCATTTTTACATACGCTCTATCACTGATATTGAGCACTGTTACTCATAAATATAGCATACCATAAAACTATATTTTTATCACACACAAACACACACATATATATATATATATATATATATATATATATATATATATATATATATATATACCAAAGGATTAAAACTTAAAACATCTCGAAAAATCCGATAATACATTTATTTCGGCAGCTAAGTTTCGTAATTCCGGTCTGACGAGTCAGGTATTAAAAACTTAACTACCAAAATAAATTTATTATTGGATTTCTCGAAATATGTTTTTTTCTTTTGATGTGTATCATATCATCAAGTCCTAACCATAAACACCAAACCCAGACCGCTTGCCTCGGGGTAAAATATCTTACGCCCCTACCAATTGCTAACACAAACCCACTCTCATTAACAAGGCGTCTACGAAAAGAGGACTGACATTGAAAATAAATAAATACATTGAGCTCTTTTCATGGATCTATCTTTTTAATTGAAAATATTAAAAAGACCTGCTTGTATTATTCTTTCCACTTTAGGATTTGATATTATATATATATATATATATATATATATATATATATATATATATATATGTGTGTGTGTGTGTGTGTGTGTGTGTGTGTGTGTGTGTGTCATTCGCAGACAGTACTGTTTCGTTGTATCACAGATCCTGAGTGCGACTAGACATCTGAAAGCCTCAAGCTAGGAATATATATATATATATATATATATATATATATATATATATATATATATATATAAGACTTCTCATTCCTAAAATTTCGCTTGAAGATGAAACGGGACTAAACACCTAAATTCAACTTAATTTTAATAATTATTCAGATGGTCTCGGCTCTCGTTTTTGAAACATGAGAACTCTTATGTAGCGAAAGAATCATATTTTTAAACAAAAAATATTATAATTAAGCTCTACTTCTGTATGGAGCACCGTCTTCTTAAAAATAAAAACAAAAATACTAAGGAACTCCGGATTATGCACCCAACGTGTTCTTTTCTATTTTCTGCATACCTGCGCACTTATATATATATATATATATATATATATATATATATATATATATATATATATATATATATATATATCATAGGAATGAAATGTTTTCAGATAACGTGATTCTAGTTTCGCAAATTTATAATAGATTGTTCGACAACTGCTGTTTCCATGGATGGATTCGTCAATGTTTTTACGAATTTTCTGAACGCTCCTCAAACAACACCCAACTTGACTTGAAACGTGTTTGACCTAAAATGTTTGACGTGCCATTTTGAAGGTCCCCATCTGGACGAGCCATTTTGAAGATCCCCGTCACAGATGTCACGAGCCTAAAGCCAAATTTGATCCAGGGGCATTGATCGAATTTGTCAGCAATCACGAAGATAAGGAAATCGTTCTCTAAGTCGTTTTGTAATATGGTTACAAAATCCCGCGTAATAATTGATCTCGAGGATAGAACACGAAGGCTATTGCCAGTCTGATTCAGTAGACTGCCTAGGAATGAGAATTAGTTCAAATCGTTCCATCACAGAATGTACATTCCGGGATTTTTTTTTTCGAGTTCGTCCTCATCAGTAATGGACGATAGAACAAGAAAAAAAAAAGAAAGAAAAAGCCCATCCATCCTGCTTTATTTTATTTTTCCAGTTTTGAGATTGTGTTGAGTATCGTGCTCGAAGTTGTAGATAAACCGTCCGATGTTCATATTTTGCTATTTTTGTTCAAATACGTTTGACATTCGCAGTCATCATCAAGAACCGAACTGCTGTCTCTGGTATTTACAATTCCTTTGTCTACATCCTGGTATTCTTTGGGAAGCTGGACATTTGAAATGATCTAGCCTGACGTCATGGATAATGATCAACCATTTTTTTAATTTACTGTTTGGAATTCTCAGCACTGCTTCGTGTGTATTTTTAAGTAAAATTGAAAGAGACACAATCATTTATTACAACACATACAATTCTTTTTATCTTAGAATATATATGTTAGCTTTTTTTTTAAGATTTTGCAATCATAAATATCATATTCCATAGTTATAAAAACTGAGACACAGTCATTGTTTTTTATAACATATTTGTGTGATACTTAACATTTCTAGTTTCTGTGAAAATCAGTTGAACTCAGACAATAACCATTAGAATTATTCTGTAATTGGTACAAATTCATTCTTCTAGAATGCGTATAATTCCAACAAACTGGATTTGAGCCTAACTTTACTAAGTCTACAATGACAATAGCAGCACATAATTAATGCACCGTGAAATTTATTTTAAATTTCTCAATTTACTCTTTTTTTGGAGTCTGTCTGTATTTCCGAGATGAGGTATTATGTACAGTATTTACATTATTCGGACTATTGTCCTCATCTTTGTCGCTATATTTATCACAACGTTTCGGCCGTTGTACGCTCCGGCCTTCTTCAGGTGGTTGGAATTTCGAACTGAACCCTTTATTTCGATCACTGGGGTAGACTGTTCTAGTTCCACGTGCCATGTTTGATGGATGTCAGTTATCAGTTATCTCCTGACTAATTTTCCCTCTGAAAGTTCTCCACTGCCTTAACCGGGTATTGAACTCACACTCTTTGGGTCTGTCACTGGATCTAACGCCTTTATCCACTGTGCCATGTGTCCTTGAGGCAACAAAGATGAGGACAATAGTCCGAATAATGTAAATACTGTTACTCTTTTTTTACTTAAGTTTAATATGAAACCAGTTAGAACGTGACATAGAATACAAAATATAATGGCTATATTTACAATTAAAAACATATTTTTATCGTAAATATTTTGAATAGGAAATTGATTTCCCGTGTTTTTATCTATGTCATTTTTTTTTTTTTTTGTCAGTGGAAAGTGTCATGATGCCATTTCTAACCTTAGGTCCCTGGGCGGGACCCGGAACAACTTTAAATTTCATTTATGACGAATTATTCTTTCTAGTTTCACCATTTCTGTCCATAGCACATTTTAAGACTACTGCTTTTGTTATATCAGCTAAATTAGTCAATTCTCTAAAAAAAAAAAAAAAAAAGAAAAAAAAAAAGAAGACTTGATAAAAATGAAAGCACATTCTATATATACTGTGGATAAATAATAATAATAATAATAATAATAATAATAATAATAATAATAATAATAATATTAATAATAATAATAACTGGTATGAACACCACCCAGACCCGGTTACGGAGATAGGACCTGTTACAATTCTATGGGACTACACAATACACACTGACAGAACAATCAAAGCCAACCGTCCAGATATTGTTATTAAAGACCAGAAACAAAAACGTTGCCTCCTTATTGATATGGCAGTCCCTGCTGACTGCAATGTATCTTTGAAGATATTCAAAAAGCTGTCAAAATACAAGGACCTTGAAATAGAAATCTCGAAAATGTGGCATATGGGAACATCAACAATCCCTGTTGTAGTTGGAGCCCTAGGACTGGTTGGTAAAGATTGCAGTAGACTAATTGAAGGGATTCCTGGAAGCCCATGCCTCAAGGAGATACAAAAAATTGTTCTGACAAGTACAGCCCACACTTTACGAAGGGCTTTATCTATGTCATTTTTTTTTTTTTTGTCAGTGGAAAGTGTCATGATGCCATTTCTAACCTTAGGTCCCTGGGCGGGACCCGGAAAGAAATGAGTAAACGCCAGAAATCAAAGAAAATAATAATAATAATAATAATAATAATAATAATAATAATAATAAGCTGTACGTACCAAGAGCTTTAGGAGTCCGAGGTCTAATCCAGCTTGAACTAACTCTAAAAACTACAACAATCGGATTGGAAGCCTACCTCACAAAAACCAATCACCTTCTGCTACAAATAGTAAAGCACCAAATCCACTCCATCAACAAAGAAGCTGCACTCTTCAAAAAACAGCTTAATATACTTAAAAAAAAACGAAGCGAATAATATCTACGCCAAACGAAAAACAGAAATCAATAGGACTTGCGCAAATGAAATTACAAAAGAAAATTGGGAGGAGAAAAGCGTTGCATGGAAAATACCTAAAAAGAAAAAAAATCAGTATATGTGTGGGGGTCCAATGAAGAGCAGCGGGGTTGAAAGCTGAGAGAGAAGGCCTAATTATTGCAGTTCAGGACCAAAGCCTCGCAATTAGATCCTGTGACTATCATATAATCAAGGATGGAACTAACCCAAAATACAGGATCTACAAAAATATAATGAAACTGTGGACCATATCCTCTCGCGATGTCCGGAACTAGCAAAAAAAATGAATATACCCACTGAGGTAGTGACATATGTGCAATGGAAGATATGCAAAAAGCACAAAATCAAAACCACTGAGATATGGTATGAGCAATCACGAACCAGACACAGTTTGTAACTAACCTCTGGGTTATGTTAATTGAAACTGACAGCGAAATAAAAGCCAACAGACTTGATATTATAATAAAAGACTAGAAATTCAGGAAGTGTATAATTATTGACATAGCAGTGCCATCTGAGAGAAACACCTCCATTAAAAGTATCGAGAAATTGTCCAAATATAAGGACCTGGAGATCGAAATCAACAGGATGTGGGGAATGAAGACTATTCAAAAAATAATCTGAGCTGTGGGCCTCGTGAGAAAAGGAATTAACAATTTTATTAACAGTGTCCTAGTTAACATCACTACACAGAAGATCGCCCTACTAGGAACATCCCATATACTAAAAAAAAGTGCTATCATTTAAATTACAATTTTCCTATAGAGCCTAAAGACCATAGTTTGGACCCGGCTCTACAGGAAACAAAGCAGGAAACATTACATAAACAAATAATAATAATAATAATAATAAAAACAACAACAACAACAACAACAACAACAACAACTTCTCGTGATCTAGAAATATCGGGGTGATATCTGGCGAGGAATAGCTGTGTCTCATGAGCAGGACGAGCTCTTTAGTTTTGGTCGACAGTCGGTGGTATCTTGAACAAAATTACACCTTGGCGGTTAAGAATAAAACGCAAAAAATACAAATCTCAGTGTTTATAAACAAAAATTCATATCGGGTCGGTCGTCACCCAAGTAAAGAAGGGCCGCGTCCCTCAGAGGAGAACAAGTCTGGGGTCGAAAGATCTGTCACTGGAACAAAGTCTTCCACCAACAATGAGACACCTGGTCACCAAATCCGGATTAACTCCAACATTACATCTGGTGACTTAATGCCAAATCAATTAATAAAAATAAGGCGAACGAAATGAAATGAGAAAGAGTATGAACAAATCATGGCGTCTTTTTTCACTACACTCGAAAATCCACAAAAGAGCATCATGTATCATACATACCAATTATGGAGAGATACGGTAGGAACTAAAATAAGATCTCCTATCTCTACTCAAATACGCAGGGACATCATGAGAAATAAAAGATTCTCAAATACAGATAATAGATAAGATAAAACTAAATATAAGACAAAGTACAATCAGATATAATGAAAGTACAATCAGACATTGTTCCAAACAAAAATGAGGCAAAAGTGGAAATAAATGACAGAGGATGAAATACAAAGTAAAATAAATAAGACACGAGATAATGATCTCAAGAGAAATATTAGGTTGGTGCAAAAATAATGACGTAATAATATTGTTTTTTTGACGTTAAAAAATACGTCAAAAAACGACATTATTACGTCATTATTTTTGCACCAACCTAATAAAACGGGAAAATCTATCTGCGACATAAACAATTGAAGTAATTCAGATTCTGTCCCTGGTGAAGATGAATCAGACGACATTAGAGCAGAATTCCTTGAAAACAACAGAGTTGAAATCACTGAAGCGAAAAAACCACATCATTCAAGTAATCAGCAAAGTAACTCAGGCGCAAATGTCAGGAAGAGATTCATATGACAAAGTCCAATAAACTTACTGTGCAAACATATAAGGCTACATTATAAACATTGTTAATGGATAGACCACTGGGGGACATCACAGAAGTAAATAATGTCATATATGCAACAGTTTTAGTAGTTACTGAAAAACTTAATTTCAAGATAAATAAAAGATTAAACAACAGACAAAAAAGCCCACTTGGAAGGCAAAATTAAAGCGAGAAATCACATGTGAATTGTCGATACTAGATGAGATTTCAAGAAATTCAAATGTCTCAACACGGGAAAACATGAAGATCAAGCGGAAATATAAAACGCAAACGTTATCAATGGTGATTAATAACACCATTGAAATTCCAGAATGGATCACTGAAGGTATTACATATTTACCAAAAAACAGGTGAAACAGACGATCAAAGAAATTATAGTCTACATGTCCACTACATATAAATTGATCACGTCTGTGCTGACGAACTGTACTTTCTCTTTTTTCAATGAAAACAACATTCTTCCTCTGTGTTATGGTCCGGTTCCTTGTACCACGATGATAGTCCAAGGTAGAACCAATAAAGAAGAACTCGAAGGCGAATATGGAATAACACAGATATATTACAAACAGGAATATATACAGAGAAGTAGAAAAGTGTTAGTACGAACAATCAGGTTTAGTAGTACCTGTCTGAACACAACTCTTTTTCGGACTGCCTATGACTCGACTGACTGACTCGCTCGTCTGACTGACTGACAGACTCCTGACGGACTTCACTACAGACTTCAGACTGAACACTAGACTTCAGACGGAACTCAGACTTCAGACGGAACTCCTACTTCCTCTTGAGGCGCAGTATGGAATAGTCCATTATGTTATTATGGGTAAGGTCCCATAACACTCTGAAATAGAAGGGATGTCGAAGAGGTTCATATAACCTGCAAAGAACCTAAAAAAGAAAGAAAAAGCAAATGCAACGTACCAAATGCAGAAACGATGGCAAGATAAGCCTTTTCACCGTCAATACTCTGCCCGTACCAAACAAGCTGATGTAGAGAAACCCGGCACCCATTAGTGGCTATGTAGTGCAAGGTTAAAACCTGAAACTGAAGGTTTTATTCTTGCTTCACAGGACCAATGCTTGCTAACTAGAAATTACCAAGCACACATACTGAAAAATTCTATTAAATCGAAATGCAGATTCTGTGATAAATGTCCAGAAACAATTGGCCATCTTGTATAAAGTTAGTTGCATGCTGTAAATATAAAGTTGCATGCTAGGCGTACCATGGCTGAATATAAAACTCGTCATGATACGTGGGTCTGATATCTGTATTGTAAAATATACAACATTACGGGAGGAAAGCTACAAGAAACTGGTACGAATATCACCAAGACTACCTTAGAGAGATAGGACTTTTATGGGACATTACAATACACACAGACAGAACAATCAAAGCTATTCACCCAGACATAGTGGACAATTTTTCTAAAAGTGTCCCAGGTAACATCAACATACAAGGTTGCCTAGAATATCGCCCTACTAAGAACACCCCTTATACTAAGAAAAATGCTATCAATTAAATGACAATTCTCTTCTCCAGCCTAAGGACCATAGTTTGGAACGGGCTCTACAGAATACAAAGCAGGAAACATAACATACACAAACGATAATACTACTACTAATGCTACTAGTATCGCAACTACTACTACTACTACTACTAATAATAATAATAATAATAATAATAACAACCTGCAAATCGACGTAACGAAAATTAGGTAACTAAAATTCCTGGACACATCTGCATTTCAGAGCTACAAAAGATTACTTTGTAAGGAACTGCACATATCATCCGAAAACCCCTCTTCATCTAAATAAAACGTCCCCAGATTTGGTAATTAGGTACTTTAAATTACCACACAGAATAATAATAATCTATGAGTTCACTCCAGATAAGACGGATTTACAGATTTTTCCATTAGGAACTTAACAGTGTTATTATTACCAGTAAACGCCATACAGATTTTTCCATGAGCAACTTGACTGTGCTATTATTACCAGTAAACGCCTTACAGATTTTTCCATCAGGAACTTGACTGTGCTATTATTACCAGTAAACGCCTTACAGATTTTTCCATGAGGAACTTAACTGTGCTATTATTACCAGAAAACGCCTTACAGATTTTTCCATGGGGAACTTGACTGTGCTATTATTACCAGTAAACGCCTTATAGATTTTTCCATGAGAAACTTGACTGTGCTATTATTACCAGTAAACGCCTTACAGATTGTTCCATGAGGAACTTGACTGTGCTATTATTACCAGTAAACGCCTTACAGATTTTTCCATAAAAAACTTAACTGTGCTATTATTACCAGTAAACGCCTTACAGATTTTTCGATGTGGAACTTAACTGTGCTATTATTACCAGTAAACGCCTTACAGATTTTTCCATGAGGAACTTAACTGTGCTATTATTACCAGTAAACGCCTTACAGATTTTTTCATGAGGAACTTAACTGTGGTATTATTACCAGTAAACGCCTTACAGATTTTCCATGAGGAACTTGACTGTGCTATTATTACCAGTAAACGCCTTACAGATTTTTCCATAAGGAACTTGACTGTGCTATTATTACCAGTAAACGCCTTACAGATTTTTCCATGAGGAACTTAACTGTGGTATTATTACCAGTAAACGCCTTACAGATTTTCCATGAGCAACTTGACTGTGCTATTATTACCAGTAAACGGCTTACAGATTTTCCATGAGCAGCTTGACTGTGCTATTATTACCAGTAAACGCCTTACAGATTGTTCCATGAGGAACTTGACTGTGCTATTATTACCAGAAAACGCCTCCATTTTCTCTCTGGTCTTTTACTGCTGCCTTCTAGCCATCAATTAACGAAATTTTTACTGCATCTCTTATCCTTTCTTCTTGATACATGTCCTACGTGATGGCTGCAAAGTCAAATTTCCTATTAAAAATATACTTAATACCTGTAAGAAAAAGGTTTTGATAAACACAAAGAGAGAGAATTTGTGTCAATATATTCTAGGTATTTACTTATTCTAGTTAGGTATTTAAGCTTTGTTAAGTATATAGAATGATATATCAATAATATGAATGAAAGACAAAGATGTTTTTGTCAACATTTTCAAGACAGAACGATTGGCTGTATACGATGTACAGCGTTTTGCTTTGTGGCTGGAAGATTTTTATATTTCCTTTGATGACTCAGAAATAGTGACCGACTTTATGACTACGAGATTTCTAGATTCAATTAAATGGTCCAGGGGTAGTATCTTATTTTGTGGTTGAAGTAATTCCATAGTGTCTTTGATAACAAACTACTGAAAGATACTCGTCTCTGATTAATTCTGATCTCTTCTGTATGTCAAGTTCAAAGAATATGAAAAAAAAATGTTCGGAAAATATCAAATCTATCATCGCAACATGAGTCATGTTCATAAACTAATGACAAGGTTCATTTTTTATATTTTTCGAAACTTTTCAGTTGAAAATGTTACATTTTTTTTTCATTCAGACTAGGATTTGTGATCAGTTAAACATTTCCTCGGCTGTAATTGAACAATTAATTTAAGCTTTGAAAAGATGAGTTTTTGGCCCGGCACACCCAATTCCTAAGAGAATTAATTTTTGCGGGAACAAATTTCGGAATTGGCTTAGCGGAAAAAATCATTACACAATTAGTTTACAGTTTAGTAAAAATGGAGGAAAATAATTATGTATATGTATGTTTAATAATAATAATAATAATAATAATAATAATAATAATAATAATAATAATATAATTAGTAGTAGTAGTAGTAGTAGAAGGAGGAGGGGGAGGAAAAAGTGTATGACCGCTGCTTACAACGTAATTGTAAAAGAACATACTATAATGGCTTGTTATTTGATGATTAACTATTTGCTATTCATAAAATGATGGTGCCTAATGAGGGTCTACTAAAAACTAACCTGTTAATCAGTTCTCTGTTATAGTTGTTCAAATACTTAATTACTAAACAGAGGGTGACATAATGGAGTAAGAGCTGACGGTTGCACTTGTAGGAAATTGGCCAACGAAACAAGCATGTTAAACCTCGTTAGCATCTGTTTTTTGTATTTAAAAACTTACCACGTATGGCAAAAGACAAAGTAGGAAAATTGTGGTAAGGAAAATCATTTTGAACCAATCTACCAACAAGATTGTCTGGCGTGCTTTCCAAACGCCAGATACAAACCCTTGATGTTGTATTTATTCAGGAAAATCAGACATTGACGACATTAGGGGAATATTGAACTATGGTAACCACGAAGCACTATTTCTGGGTCATCAGGAACGATCAAAATAAATAAACAGCAAATTCTGTCTGCCAATCCACGTGCCTAAACCCCCTCTAACTCGGGCAACACTTGCTCTATATAAAGATATATTACCCCTTTTTGGAATCAGGATGAAAAATCTGTCCTTCATCTGATGTCTGAACATCCAACATTGGGATTTGTGACCGGATGAGGAGGAAACAGTTAAAATTTCAAATTTGAAAATAATTGAAAATATTAGTGACTTTGAAAGTTTTTTTTAATTTACATTAAAATTAATAAATTCACAAAGTTTTTGTGTTACTTTAAAGTAACACAAAAACTTTGTGAATTTAAAGTTTTTTCTTTTAAATTAAGTTTAAAATATCTCCAAAACTTTGTGAATTGAGGAAATCAATTTTATTTCTTCAAAATGCAAATGAATAAGAGTTAAAGTGAGAGGTTTTGTGACATGTGGTTTTGAAGTTCCACAGAGTTTGTGATTTGAAGAACTCAAACTTTCGGCCTGAATTGGAATTTCGGCCTGAATTGGAATTTCGGCCAAAATCGAACTTTCGGACCAAATCGAAATTTCGGACCAAATCGAAATTTCGGACCAAATCGATCCTTTGTCTGGAATTGGACTTGTAGCCAGAAAGAGAGTTAAAGTGATGCTTTGAGATTCCATGGAGTGAATTGGGGAATTCAGAATTATTTCTTCCAAATTATCCTTGCTGTTTTGTACGCTGGTTTCTTTAGTCTTTGGCCTGAGGCTCAATTAGCCCTGCGCAGAAACTAGCTTAAAATAGTGTACGGAGCGCAGCTTTTAATCTAGTATGGAATAATTTCAACCACGAAACAGGACACTACCCCTGGATGATCAAGTTGAATATGGAACTCTCTTTCAAAAAAGAAGGCCACTATATCTGAATCATCAAGGGGAATATGGACATATCTCAGCTACGGAACAAGCCTCTGGATCATCAAGTTGGATTTGTTTTCATTTCCAGGGTCAGCCCAATTTTTCAATTTTGATTGCTTTTGTTTGATTAATTACTTTACAGTTTTATTACATTTTGCTTACGTTTTCTTTAATGCCATTTTTTATTTGCCACTTATTTTATTCTCTCTCTCTCTCTCTCTCTCTGTCTCTTTTTATTTTTTCTTCGTTTTCTTCTTTTTCTCTCTACATGTTCTCTTTCTATTTCTCTCTTTCTTTTTATTTTCCATTTTCTTTTATTCTGTTTTGATTTCCTTTTATTCTCTTTTTGATTCTCTCTCTCTTTATTCTACCCCCCACCTTTATTCCTTCTTTTATTTTTTATTTTTATTATCACTATCTTCTTTTTCTTTCTCTAATTATTCACTTTGCTCTTTTATTCTCTCTCTCTCTCTCTGTCTCTTTTTATTTTTTCTTCGTTTTCTTCTTTTTCTCTCTACATGTTCTCTTCTTATTCTATTTCTCTCTTTCTTTTTATTTTCCATTTTCTTTTATTCTGTTTTGATTTCCTTTTATTCTCTTTTTGATTCTCTCTCTCTTTATTCTACCCCCCACCTTTATTCCTTCTTTTATTTTTTATTTTTATTATCACTATCTTCTTTTTCTTTCTCTAATTATTCACTTTGCTCTTTTATTCTCTCTCTCTCTCTCTCTCTCTCTCTCTTCTCCATCTCTTTTTATGTTCTCTTCTTTCACGCTCTTATTTTATATCTCTTTTTTTTTCATTTTATTCATTTTTTTTGCCCTCTCCTTTTTTTTCCTCTCCATTTGCATCCTCTTTTTCCCAATCATTGCCTCTTTTATTTTTCAAATATATTTATTTCTTAATTGGTTTCTAGTCCACTGATTTTATAGCGTTCAATGTTTTTATGCTATCCGCAAATGTCTATCTGCCATAGATCAATATTCCAACCCTACCCAACACAACGCTCCATGAATCTTTAAAACCCGTAATTTGTTCAGAATCTACAAGTAAAATATTTACGAAGTTGTCTTTTATTCTTTAGCCTCTGTCCAATTTGTACATTTTCTCTTTGGCAGGAAACTTGTTATTGCCTGAAACGGAAGTTGAACTTTAAGACTGAATTGCCGGAGCAGCAGAAGATGAAATAATCAAGGTAAGGATTAAATCCGTTCTCATATATTATTCCTCATTCATGATATTCGACAACGCCTGCAGGGACTTTCTTTTGAATGTATTTTTAAACTTGAATGACATTAAATTTGTAGGTCATTGGCAATAATTTTAATCATTATACTCCAAGCAAGGCGGGAATGCCACTAATACGCAGGTGGCTACATGGAGTGAAAGTGAGCGAAAAGACTGAGTATAGGGACGATTGGGAAAAGGAAGAAAGATGAACGAAATTCAAGAAGATAGAAGATGGCGATAAACGTTTCATTTTTGAAGATTGTAGTTATCAGGAAAGCAAATGAACAGAAAGGAGGTTCACGGGCGGGTAGTGCGAGAAAAGAAAATGTTAGAGTAGAAGTGGGGGGTGCATTTAACTCTTTCAACTGTAAAAGGTTGGGACCTAGACGCCAATCAAGTAGAACGCTTAAATTCCTGTAGTCAGGGCACCAGAGGAAAAAAAGCTCATCAGAGCTGTTACCATGAACATATTTGTTGAAAAGACAGAGGAAAAACATGTCACGTCGGCGAGAAAGTGACTGAAGTCGGGATGCCAAGTCAGAATCGATTGTAATGCAGATCCTTCTTTTGGATTTTGTCAAGAACCTCGAGGTGAATAGCAGAAGCACCAGACCAGATATGGCAACAATATTCAATGCACGGACAAATGGTAGATTTGTAAATGTGCAAGATGGATTTTGACGAGAAAAGATTTCTGGTACAACACAGTGAGCCAACTTTGCTTGCAGTAGATGCTGCTATTGGTTATATGTAGTCTCCCCAAGTCAGTTGAAAACGTGAGGCCAAGTAAGCGCGCCTTGTGTTGCTCTCCAGGAGTCTATCTGATGACAGGTAGAAAAAGGTTCTCTATGTTGGTTAAATGAAAGTGCGATATGCCACATTATTCTTTTGCTCCTCCTGTAAACATTTCGATTTCGTTTTACTTATTATTGATCCCAATTACAACTGCTATTATTAAACTTATAAACACAGCTTCTCGTTATTTTTATTAGAACGAAGCACCTGAAAGTGACATGACCTCAGAATACATAGCGGAACAATTTTATTGAAACATTTATATAATATAACAATATTACGTTACAATGTAGAATGCTGATTAACACAAGAGTAACAATAAAAGGAAAAGTTCCATATACATCAATTACAGAATTAAAACAGATAAGCATTTTGAAAAGAATACATTAAAATGTTTTAAACAGAAAACGCAATAATATTCACTGAATTGTTTAGGAGGAGCAAAAGAATAATGTGGCATATCGCACTTTCATTTCACCAATATAGAGAACCTTTTTCTACCTGTCATCAGTGTACCAAATAAACCCGGTTAATTTTTGTGAACATTTTAAGGAAAATTAAGCATCACCTTGAAAACCCAGTGCCTAGAATTCACAAATATTAGAAAAAAAATCGGATATTTATTCTATCTCCTCATAAACAAACCAATATCAATAATGAGATCTGTCCCCTGAAAATAGTTGATAGAAAATGTTTGTTCTTTAAGGGTGGATGATAGATAATATGTCTATTCTCTGAGGGTGGAAGATAGATATGTCTTTTCTCTGAGGGTGGAAGATAGATATGTCTGTTCTCTGAGGGTGGAGGACAGATATGTCTTTTCTCTGAGGGTGGAGGATAGATATGTCTGTTCTCTGAGAGAGAAGGATGAATATGTGTGTTCAGTGAGGGTGGAGGATAGATATGTCTGTTCTCTGAGGGTGGAGGATAGATATGTCTTTTCTCTGAGGGTGGAGGATAGATGTGTCTGTTCTCTGAGAGGGAAGGATGAATATGTGTGTTCACTGAGGGTGGAGGATAGATATGCCTGTTCTCTGAGAGGGAAGGATAAATATGTGTGTTCACTGAGGGTGGAGGATAGATATGTCTGTTCTCTGAGGGTGGAAGATAAATGTGTCTTTTCTCTGAGGGTGGAGGATAGATATGTCTGTTCTCTGAGAGGGAAGGAGGAATATGTGTGTTCATTGAGGGTGGAGGATAGATATGTCTTTTCTCTGAGGGTGGAGGATAGATATGTGTGTTCTCTGAGAGGGAAGGATAAATATGTGTTTTCACTGAGGGTGGAGGATAGATATGTCTGTTCTCAGAGGGTGGAGAATAGATATGTCTGTTCTCTGAGAGGGAAGGATGAATATGTGTGTTCATTGAGGGTGGAGAATAGATATGTCTGTTCTCTGAGGGTGGAAGATAGATATGTATTTTCTCTGAGGGTGGAAGATAGATATGTCTGTTCTCTGAAGGTGGAGGATAGATATGTCTTTTCTCTGAGGGTGGAGGATAGATATGTCTGTTCTCTGAGAGTGAAGGATGAATATGTGCGTTCTCTGAGGGTGGAGGATAGACATGTCTTTTCTCTGAGGCTGGAGGATAGATATGTCTGTTCTCTGAGGGTGAAGGATAGATATGTCTTTTCTCTGAGCGTGGAGGATAGATATGTCTTTTCTGTGAGACTATAGGATAGATATGTCTTTTCTCTGAGGGTGGACGATAGATATGTCTGTTCTCTGAGAGTGGAGAATAGAAAATAAATCTTTTCTCTGAGGATTGAGGATAAAAATATATCAGTTTTGAGGATAGAAAAGTGATGTTTACGCATTCAAAATGGTCAGCTAGTTTTGAAGTAATTTTAATCTTACTGTCGATCCTCAATTCCACTTGCTTGTTACCGTGAGCAGTACACACCCGATCTGAAAAATATTTAGAACATCAATTTAAGAATAAAAAAACAGTGCTTTCGGTATACACTTGTGCATAAAACTATTTCCTGTACAGTGCGATTTTTTGTGAAAACCTGATTTTTTTTCAGATATCTCATGCATAATGTGACCCCAGCTACTGAATAATACTAATCAGCCTACCGTAGTTAAATATTACAATACTAGGCATCATCCAGGACATATTTTATAGCAAATAAATGGTCTCCATTATTTTTTTGTACGAAGCTACCCTAAATTGGTGAGAAAAACCACTTACCATTAAATATTTGAGACGAAGATTTAGATACCGTAGTTTTGTTGTTGTTCATTCCTGACTATGGTAGCTCTTTTACCTTCGGCCTGCCTTCTACATGGCCTAATTTTCTTCGCTTTTGTCGCTATATGAGGAGCAAAACCACATCCACTGTGTATGCTACTCATCCACTTAAAATTTACAAATACTTTATATAAATGATGAATTAATAGATTTTCCCTACCTCCAATATGCATTCATCTTCGTTTTGCAAGATTTTTACATCGCTGTGGTATTGACTTTTTGTCAGGATTAACGTTATATAACGCAGGTTGTGTCACATGAATTGAAGTACATAGTTCGCCTTATGATAATTCAAGTCATTCAAAATAAAAAGTAGACAGACATTACACAAGTTATTTTTGTTTTATTTTGCTAGAAATTGTCGTTGTTTAAATATGTGCCGTGA
Source organism: Acanthosepion lycidas (assembly GCA_963932145.1). Taxonomy (NCBI): domain Eukaryota; kingdom Metazoa; phylum Mollusca; class Cephalopoda; order Sepiida; family Sepiidae; genus Acanthosepion; species Acanthosepion lycidas. Next base: position 24,889,898 of record OZ010611.1, on the reverse strand, counting down.
TGTGTTGACGAAGTAGTTCTCTACTGCAGTTGGTCAATGGGTGTTAACCTATTAGAGATGAACATTATTATATACGTTTAAAAATTACCTGTATAGGTACAAACAGTCACCAAAATGTATGATTCTTAATCTATTCAAAATAATAGCCTGTATATAGTGGCCCTCCTTATTCATGAAAACATGTCTATATTTCTAAGATGAGGTATTATGTACATTATTTATATTATTCGGACTATTGTCCTCATCTTTATCGCCATATTTATTACAACGTTTCGGCCCTTCAGTATCTGTCTATATTTCTGAGATGAGGTATTATTTACATTATTTATATTATTCGGTCTATTGCCTCATCTTTGTCGCCATATTTATTACAACGTTTCGGCCTTTCAGTATCTGTCTATATTTCTGAGATGAGGTATTATGTACATTTTTTATATTATTCGGACTATTGTCCTCATCTTTGTCGCCATATTTATTACAACGTTTCGGCCCTTCAGTATCTGTCTATATTTCTGGGATGAGGTATTTTGTACATTATTTATATTATTCGGACTATTGTCCTCATCTTTGTCGCCATATTTATTACAACGTTTCAACCTTTCAGTATCTGTCTATATTTCTGAGATGAGGTATTATTTACATTATTTATATTATTCGGTCTATTGCCTCATCTTTGTCGCCATATTTATTACAACGTTTCGGCCTTTCAGTATCTGTCTATATTTCTGAGATGAGGTATTATGTACATTTTTTATATTATTCGGACTATTGTCCTCATCTTTGTCGCCATATTTATTACAACGTTTCGGCCCTTCAGTATCTGTCTATATTTCTGGGATGAGGTATTTTGTACATTATTTATATTATTCGGACTATTGTCCTCATCTTTGTCGCCATATTTATTACAACGTTTCAACCTTTCAGTATCTGTCTATATTTCTGAGATGAGGTATTATGTACATTATTTATATTATTCGGACTATTGTCCTCATCTTTATCGCCATATTTATTACAACGTTTCGGCCTTTCAGTATCTGTCTATATTTCTGGGATGAGGTATTTTGTACATTATTTATGTTATTCGGTCTATTGTCCTCATCTTTGTCGCCATATTTATTACAACGTTTCGGCCTTTCAGTATCTGTCTATATTTCTGAGATGAGGTATTATGTACATTATTTATATTATTCTCACTATTGTCCTCATCTTTGTCGCCATATTTATTACAACGTTTCGGCCCTTCAGTATCTGTCTATATTTCTGGGATGAGGTATTATGTACATTATTTATATTATTCGGACTATTGTCCTCATCTCAGAAATATAGACAGATACTGAAGGGCCGAAACGTTGGAATAAATATGGCGACAAAGATGAGGACAATAGTTCGAATAATGTAAATAATTAAAAAAAAACAAGATCTATACTCGACTAAAAACATTTTATACTCAGACTAAATTTCTTATTCCGTTGAAAATTAACAGTTCGTTTTACTCACTGCTCTAGGATAAAAGCTGTCCCTCAAGCGCTTTGTCTTAGAACTTAATAGAACGAAAACGTCACCCTGGGGGCATCTGTTCAAACCAGTGGTACCTGGGATGCGTGTTGTCTTTCATGTTTCCTATAACAACGATAATTAGCGAGCAGCCAATTATTTTCTGGCCAACGTCTGTGACCCTCTGGAAGGTTCTCTTGTCTGCTGCCGAACAGCTGGCATACAAAATAAGGATACATTACCCAAGCACACACTTAATATGAGCATCGGTAGAAACTCAAAAGCAGCTGCTTTTTATAAAAGTAAATAGGTTCGTCTATCATCCGGTTCACACTTCTCCTTGGTCTTTTGAACAGGTGTAGAGGTTTATCCCTTGTTTCCTATTTAGGATTGGGTGTTCGCTTGCTTCTAAAGTCTACTTTTACTCTATCCTTCTAACGTCTCCGCCTAAACTCTAAAATTTTATTTACTATTTATTTTTGTTTAAATTATTCGGTTAGCCAAAACTTCCGTTCGGTTTATTAAGTAAATTATCGAGTTAATAAACGAATGAACTTTTGGGCCAACCGAATATATAAATTTATGTTTAAGTTAAGTTAATGGTAATTTATAAACTTTAATGGAAAAAGACTGCGATATAAGTCAACGGATGAACTAAAGACCGTGTATTTCTAGGACCTTTGTCTTCCAATTTGATCATTCCTAACAAAAAACCTATCAAATTAGTATTAGCGAGAAATAATCGTTTAATTTGATTTTAACTCATTTTTATTACGACTCCATTCTTATCGATTTTATTATGGCGTTTATTGTCATATTTATTATGAGATACTAATTATCACTTTTACTACTTTAAAATTAACACATACTAATATCGTAGTTATAAACAGGGTTGTTGGAAATTAGAAACCAAATAAGAAATGTTACTGACTGATAACAGATACGGAAAGGAAACTACAAGAACTCCTACAGAAGATAGTAAAGAGAAGAGAGAAGAAAGGACTAAATATTAACTGTAAAATAAAATGCATCGTTGTTAGCAAAGGAAATAGTTCAATATGCAAATTACAAGTTGCAGATATCAAACTCAAACATTTACAACAATTTAAATATCTGGGAAATGTTTTAACATAGGATGGAAAGTGTAACAATGAAATCCGAAGGCACATTGGGGTAGTGAAAAAGATGTTTTCCAAAAGCTAAGCAAAGTATTAAGAAACAGAAGAAATTCGTTAGAAATCAAGAAAATAATACTGAACTGTTATGCAATATCAGTCCTCCTCTATCGCAGTGAATGCAGGACAATCTTATAGATGAAGAGTCTTAAAGCAACAGAAATATTGTTCTATAGAAGAATACTGGGAATACCATGGACCGGACATGTGAGCAACGAGTAAGTTTTTGATAAAATGAAAGCAAAAATGACACATACTTAACATCAGACTGTGACAGTTGAAATTTCGAGGGAAAATAATGAGAGGCAGCTTGGAACTGTCACAAGACAGATTGAAGGCAAGAGGAAAACAACACATAACCTATTAAGTGTTCTTGAGTAAATAGATGGCGGAACAAGGTTAAGGAAAGTTAACAAAAAAAAATTATTAAGACCGACAAAGAACAGGAAATTGTGGAGAGCGATGATCGCCAACATTCGGAAGGGACACGGCACTTAGAAAAGAAAGTCTGGTCTAAGAGTTCTTTTCGTTGACTTTAAAAATTCAGGCTGCCGCAGAAATACCTCCCACAATTCCAAAACATTAGCTAAATGAAGACACCATTGCCATTAATGTCTTACTATTATGTGGGAGATATTTCTGGGGAGTATTTCTGCCGCACCCTGTATAAAACATGGCAGTGTTTTCAATAAATAGTCTCGCATTCTGTACCCAATAGAATTTGATCTAAAGATTAGTATTCAAATGACTCGAATGTTTTGCTGACTTCCATCTTTACATATATCTCTTTTTACGGAAACAATGGTTCTATTTAGACTATTAATTTTATTAGCCGAGAAAGATTAAAGGAGGCGCAATTCTTGGCAGGTTTTAACCTTCCAACTTTATATTTTCACAAAAACACTTCTGCCAAGTGAATAAATATTTGGCATTGTTGGTCTTTCAAATCAACTATTTTTACTCTCTTTGTTCCTCGTGTCCTATATATTAACTTTAACTAATAGTTTGAATGAGCTGAGTTCAGTTGAAAACATCCAAGCATTTTTAAATTTACACTGTATAAAATAATTATGTTATTACCTCTAAAGGATCCATGTCTGCCAGTTATTATATATATATATATATATATATATGTATCTATCTATCTATATGTTTGTATGTGAATTCTATTCAAGGCGTACGCGGTTATGGTCCTCCATATCTTCTTATGTTTCGTTTCACTCAGTAATAATTGCTTGTTTACGATTCCTCTTTGTGTTCTATGTTCCTCAATCGATTTGTTTAAATTTGTCAAGTAGCCTAATCACCGTTCATCGCTGCTTCTCTTCCTCTCGATGGGTCAAGTGAATTTTAAATTTTCCTCGCTTTCTTTTATCATTATGTCTCCCAAAGATTTCTGCTGTCTTTCTTGTAATTGTAAACAACAGTTGTTTGTAGTTTCCATTCTACTTAAAGTTTTTTTTCGTTTCTCCCAAACTCTCTCCATCGTATCCTTATTAGTCATCGCTCCAATTGCATCTCGGTCACTACAAATCTTTTCTTCAAGAAGATTAAAGAACAAAGATAAGAAATGCCATAGAAGGGATTAAGGGTGAAAATGGGGATAAACAGGCACATAGAAAAAAAAAGGATATGAAGGCGGTCTGATAAGATGAATATACCTATATTCATTGAAATAAATTTATTACGAAATATACATTTTTAAGGGTTTTTTTCTAATTATTCTTATAATATGCTCTGTATCATACATTGACCTTTCATATGGACTAAAAGTCTTTTTGGGAATAATCCATACCAATTACAATTTGGTATATATATATATATATATATATATATATATATATATATATATATATATATATATATATATATATATGTTGTGGGTTCTAGGTTGAAACCCGGTACCAATAAATAACAAACGCCAGGAATGAATATATGAAAATAAATGTATTAACGTAATAATACAAACTGGTAAAGCAGGTTAGTAGTTCCAGGAATACGGGTTAGTAGCAAATATATATATACAGTCTTTGGTATTCAAGTATCCCTGTATGACTTCTTACTGAGTCTACCGTGATCGCTCACGGTGACTCCGACAACACTGTTACCTCACCCTCACTCTTCCGGTTATCTACAACCTTTGACTCTGTCACTCTGGACTCGACACTTCGGTCTGGATCTCTCGGGTCTTCACCGTAGCCGTAGTATATGTATATACTGGGTGAGTCCATTTCTATATATATATATATATATATATATATATATATATATATATATATATATATATATATATATATATATATATATATATATATATATGTGTGTGTGTGTGTGTGTGTGTGTGTATGTATATATAAAGTTTCCCCCACCACTTCCACAATAACACCAATACACGCAATCTACATAAAACCAAAATTTTTTAAAAAATTAATCAGTTTGTCTGACGATCGCTAAAGCGTGAAACCCAGGGTCACAAGTTCACATCTATCCAACCATATATGTTAGCTCTATCTCTGATATTGAGCGCTTTCTAGTAAGTACCGCACATATAATATATAAATATTTATACATATATATATATTTATTTATATTTATATACACACACTTTTCACACACACACATATATATATATATATATATATATATATATATATATATATATATATATATATATAAGTGCAGTAGCATATATCTGAATAGCAGAATTTTTTTTCACTTATCATGATTGATTGATTTATTTATTCTTTATTGTCACTGTGCAATGCCTAATGACATTGAAATGAAGCCGCCAGCTGTACCAACCTAAACACACAAATGAATAAAAGTAATAACATTTATTAGGTTGGTGCAAAAATAATGACGTAATAATGTCGTTTTTTGAGGTTAAAAAATACGTCAAAAAACGACATTATTACGTTATTATTTTTGCACCAGCCTAATAAAATACGTTGAAAATTATCAGTGTGCGTTTTAAAATTTACCTGTTTATAGTGCAAAAGGTCACCAAAAAATGCATGTTTTTAACCTATTCAAAATAATTACCTGTGTATAGTGCGAGCCCCTATGTTTGAAGTAAAAAAACATGATCATAAAACTCTCACTATACTACAGTTTATACATGTGCTGAGACTAAAATTCTTATTCGGTTGAAAATTATCAGTGTGTGGTAGCGTTCGTTTTACGCATTGCCCTAGGATAAAAGCTGTCCCTCAAGCGCTTTGTCTTAAAAGTAATAGAACGGAAACGCCGCTCTCGATGCATCAGTTCAAATAAGTGGTACCCGGGATGCGTACTGTCTTTCATTATGTTTTCTACAACAACGATAATTAGCGAGCAGCCGATTATATTCTGGGCAACATCTGTGACTCTCTGGAAGGTTCTCTTGTCTGCTGCCGAACAGCTGGCATATCAAATAAGGTTGCATTACGCAAGCACACTCTCAATAGTGCATTAGTAGGAATTCATCAGCAGCTCTTTTTAATAAGAGTAACTAGGTTCGCCTATCGCCCGGTTCACACTTCTCCATGGTCCTTTGAGTAGATGTAGAGGTTTATCCCTTGTTTCCTCTAAAATTGAGTTTGCAGTTTCTTCTAAACTCTACTTCAACTCTATACTTCTAGCGTCTGCGCCTGATAAAATCTTACTTACTATTTATTTTATTTATTTTTCCTTCAATAGGAACAGATAGGTTTGCCTATCGAACTGTTCACACCCCTCCCGGTTTTTTGAACAGGAGCAGATATTTAACTCTTGTATCCAGTTACTTTTAAAGTATTCTCATTTTCTCTCACTCCAAGCATCCTCTTGCATCTTAGTAGCATTGTCGTCTGTATGGAGGTGAATTGATTTTTTTTAATAAATAGTTTTACTCTGAGAATTCTCAGTAAATAGTCGCTGCTGCACCTTCTTGACTAATTCAAGAGTTATTCTTGTCAAGGAAAGACCTCCTTTGCAATGCACGTGGCCAGAAACTTAATTTTATCTACCCTCGACACACAAATCCCGCCAATAACCAAAGGGATAGGTGTTGGGGTCTTTCTCCGAAAGTTCACCACAAGCTCCTTTGTGTTTCAAGTCTTTAAAACAAGATTATTCTTCGATCTCCATGCATTCAATCTCTTTATTATTTCACTCCTGTTGCCCGCCTCATCAACCCCCGCCCCCCCGAAACGAGTACAATCATATGAGTGTCTTCCGCAAACTTAATGATTCTATTACGTGGGATGGAATCAAAATTCACAATTGATTTCTCTTTTACATCTTATCAACCTTTTTTAAGGTTATTTAAAGCCGAAAAATATTTTTGGATTGCAAGAATTTGTTTGAGATGATAATGATTTTCTAATGCAAGTCCTACTATTTAACGCATATCTGGAAGGAGAAGAGGCGGAATCATACATTGCATGTAAGTGAATATAAAGAACCCGATTGGAATTCGAAATCAGCTCTCCCATTTCTCATTCTTAGCCGTTATCCATAACGCCAACTGCACATCCAAGTTTACAGCACCTGATATTTTCGAATGTTCACCCAGGCTCGACGTCATTTAATTTTGGTGATCGGACGAGAACCGTTGTTTAATCGTGATATGGCCGTATGCCCACAAGTGTAAATGGTGTACAGAAGAGGGCTTAATACACGTCCCTGTATTTATTTATATATTTAGTTCATCAATGGTAGTTCTGTACGCTTGAGCAAGACTGGAAGCAAAAGTATTAAGCCCTCTTCTGTACACCATTTACACTTGTGGGCATATGGCCATATCACGTTTAAACAACGGTTCTCGTCCGATCACCAAAATTTAAAATGTAGGGAAAAAACATCTTTTCACTCGTGTTTTTTTTTCTTGATGACCGCCATTTCATTTTTCTGTTAAGCAAATGTTTTTTTTAGGCTTAAAGCCATATCACGTTGAAACATCGGTTCCCATACGATCACAGAAATTAAGCAACATCGAACCTGATCAGTATTTAGATGGGTGATCGCTTTTGACGATCAGCTTAGATCTGCAGTGGTCAGAATTGTTAATCGAGCGTCGATTCCAGTTGGGTTTGTTATATTCACTTAAATGCAAATACCCTTGGGAAATACAGTAGCGTCCAAAACTAAGGGACAAAATTTTAAAACCTAATATTTGTTAGAAATAACAACTGTGAAAAGCTGAAGTTTTGACAACTGGTAGTCGTTATCATCCATAATAACATACTAAAATTTGAATCATTTGCAAAGGATAGAAAAAGAATTATAACAATTATTTATTTATTTTCAAAATAGGATCGTCCAAAAGTAAGGGACAAAATTGAGAAAAACAATGTAAACAGTATGCTATATTCAATTTTTTTGATTTTCTCTAAAGAATAAGTCTTACTTAGTCATTTGTAAACGTTGCATTAGCCGGCACCATGGCGAAACGCCAAAAACTTGATTATTCTGTGAGACAAGCTATTGTGAAGCTACACAAGGAAAAGCACACCGTTAGAGAGATTTCAGAGAAAGTGAAACGTTCCAAGAGTGTTGTAGGCAGGGTTGTTAAATCCTACAATGATACTGGCAAAATAGTTAGTGCTTTTAAAACTGGCAGACCCCACAAAACTTCGGCAAGAGAAGATCGAATAATGCAGCGTATGTCATTAAAGGACCGTTTTAAGTCTTGCACAGAAATTAAAAGGGTTATGAATAGTACCTCATGTGTTAATGTGTCAAGATAGACTGTTTCTAGACGACTGCAAGAAATAGGGTTGTTTAATGGAACCCCAGGGAAGAAACCACTTGTTAGTTCGAAGAAGAAGAAGAAGAGATTAGAGTTTGCAAACAGGTATGTAATTTGGACATATGAAAATTGGGCAAAAGTATTTTTCAGTGATGAAAGCAAGTTTAATTTATTTGGAAATGATGGAAAAAACAATGTAAAGAGACGTATTGGTGAAAGATTAAGTGCAAAGTGTACTAAGAAAACTGTCAAGTTTGGGGGCGGAAGCGTCATGGTATTTGGAATGTTTTCTAGCCAAGGTACAACGCCTCTTGTCCGGTTACAAACTCGTGTAAACGCGGAGATCTATAAAAACATTGTTCAAGATCATGTTGTGCCAATCATACAGAATTCAGGTTTCGATAGGGCTACCTTTATGCATGATAATGCCCCATGTCACAAGGCAAAGGTGGTAATGAGTTACCTTAGCGAGCAAGATTTGGAAATTATGGATTGGCCACCGCAAAGTCCTGACTTAAATCCAATAGAAAATCTTTGGAAGACCTTAGGAGTGAAAGTTATGGAAAGAAATCCCACTAACACGGAGGATTTGTGGGTGAAGCTTCAAGAAGAATGGTCTAAAATTAGCATCGAGGATTGTCAAGAACTGATTCGTTCTTGTAGTCGAAGATGCGCAGCTGTCATTGAGAGCAAGGGCTCATTTACTAAATATTGATTGTACATGTATTTTTATTGTTTTTTTTTTTTTTTTTTTTTGCCGTTTAGATTGTTTTTCTCAATTTTGTCCCTTACTTTTGGACGTTCCAAATTTGAAAATAAATAAATAATTGTTATAATTCTTTTTCTATTCTTTGCAAATGATTCAAATTTTAGTATGTTATTATGGATGATAACGACTACCAGTTGTTAAAATTTCAGCTTTTCAAAGTTGTTATTTCTAACAAATATTAGGTTTCAAAATTGTGTCTCTTAGTTTGGGACGCTACTGTATATGAATTCAACTCTTCTCCAGCAGCTATGGATTAATTAGTAAGACTTCTGTCACTATACCATTATTAACTCAAAAAATATTTTCTGGATTTAAATAACCTGCAAAGGGTTGATAAACCGTAGAAAATAAATCAATCAAATATTCTTAATCTAAAGTCTTCGCTTGGTAAATGGTAAGTCATTAATATGGATTTACTTTCTTTAAGTACTGTATAAACATTACATTTGGGGGGGGCTGGCATTTCGTCTTCAACTGACTCGGAAAAAGAAATCTTTTTATCTTTTTAGTCAAGGAATTCAGTTTCCAGTTCTTTCTTACAAATTCTTTTAAATCCGTGACTTAATACACCACGATTAAAACTAAATAAATCCTCCTATATAGCATTCTGAGTTCAATCCCTGGCCTGTGCACCTGATTGAATAGCGAGAAATTCATTGAATAAGATATCTTATCATTGTGTATATAAATAAAAAAAACTTTCTTTGACTGCGTATGTATTTAAATCAATGCTTCAAAAGGTTGCTAGGAGCGAGAGGTGAATACCGGAGTTATTTTTACGTTTTATTTTGTATCAAAAATAATTATCAAAATTTTGATACGAAATCATAAGAAAACTTTAAAATCTCACAGATGCAAATACTCCTAAATATAACAAATAAAACTTTTGAAACAGTTCTTCCGTTTTCCATGTAATATATTTACTTAGTAAGATTCCTGTCTCTACTACTTATAAAATCAAGAGTTAAAAATCTCCTGGAGGTTCAACATGTCATCCTTATCCCTCTCGGCGCCAAAATACCATTTATTTCAAATCGAGAAAAAGTAACAGCTGTCAGCATATTAAGAGGTTTTATCAAAAATGATCTACATTCTATTGTTAACTGGGGCAAGGAATAGTTAATTAAAAACGAAACTGCTCTGTTTTAAACGTCTGAGAGAACCCTTTTTATTTTCTATCACTATGGCTGATGCTAACCTCCAGGAAAGTGACTCATTGCGCTTTCTCTGACTAACGTTTTCCGCTGACATAAAGGAAAAAGTTTATATTGAATCAATTACAAGGTCAACTGCTAGAAAAGATGATTCCCTGTGTTGTGTTAGACTATTCTCGACAGAACCTACCTTACATATTTATAAGTCTACCTTTCGTCTTTGCTTTGAATATTGACGCCACATTTGATATGGTGCTTAGAAATTCTTGGTAAAATCCAAAGAAGAATCTTCAATATTATTGGTCCTGACGTGGCATCTCGGTTTCAGACAATTTCCCAGTGCTGTAACGTAGCTTCCTAGTATTTTTTTCTATAAATGTTTTCATGGCAATTGTTCTGGTGAACTTACCACTATGGTACCTAGACTTTATGAATTTAAGCGCAAAAATAGATTGTCGGTAAGGTCTCATCATTTTACAGCTGAAATAGCTGAATGTAACCGTAAGTTCTATGCTAACAGTGTCTTCTATCACATTTCTCGTTTGAGGAACTCTCTTTTAGCTTCTTGCTTATCAGTGAACTTTGATCTTCAAAAATTTAAATGCAATGTCAATCGTTATCTACTCTCTTCTTAGTTTCTGTTCTTTTATTGTTCTCTCTTCTTAAAAGCATTTTTTCATATTTTCGAACACTCCTTGCGTTTTAGTGGCTTTATTGCCTTACTTGAGATTAAATGATTAAAATAAAAGTTACATATATCTTGATAAAGACATTTCCATGATTTGTTTTTATACTTTTAATAATAAATTTTCCAATATTGAACTTTTATATTTAAACTTTTAAAGATCCACAAAGTATACAGTGTTGATGGCAGGCTCAGAAAGAAAGCTTAAACGACTGTTAGACACGTAAAGGAAGGCGATAAGAAAGGAGTAACAATTAACTATAGGAAGACTGAATGCACGTTTTTGAATGCAAAAGAGACAGTCGAAAAGACGAAAAATGTGATACAGAAATCCGAAGCATATAGGAATAGTGAAATTTACTTACTATAAAGTAAGCGATTTTGTAAGAGATCAAAAAATATTGTTAGAAACAAAGTATTGTACTAATGTAATATCTAACCTCCAGTATGGTAGCAAGTAATTGACATAATAATCACAGATGAAGAAACATTAGAAGCGACAGAAATATAGTTCTACCGATGGATGTTGAGGTTACCATAGACAGAATATGTGAGCAAAGAACATGTTGTACAGAAAATAAGTCATTTTCCTTTTATATTAAAAGAGTATGAGCAAGATTTTGAACATGAAAATGATTAAGAACCAATCAGCAATTTTCATCTATTAATTTTTATGCACAGAAATAAATTCTGGTTGGTAAGTATTTCTTTTGTCCTAAAAAAAGGGGCGGGGTTCGCAATAACAATGCAATTTATGTACATAGCACGTTTCTCAATGTGCTCAGTACTACAAAAAAAAACAGAGTTCTCTTACTGGTACAACACTTCCACCGTCCCTACCTACAGTTCATTCATACATAATGAGCTTTTGGAGGGGAAATGACCAACGGGGAGATCACATAACAACAAAATGACAAATTGATGTAGGTCAACGAAAACACTTATCTACCAACACCTATTGATTGAACTTTGTCAGAATATTCTGTTGTAACTTTGAACTGAAACAAAATTTAATTGAAAGTTAGCCAAGGCCGGGATTGGTAACTCGACAACCAGGACTTAAATGCGATTTGAATTGGTTCAAATTCGTGGCTTTGTTAGATTTTGTCTAAAAAGTTGTTCTTCTCACTGGATATTTTATAAATGACATTTTACACCCTCCCATATATTTTGAAATTTCTTAATTTTTATTTATTTTATTTATTTATTTATTTAGATTAAAGCTAATCCTCAAATGAGTTGTCATTATGAACCGTTGGGTACCTTACATGCTTAACTGTTTTGTTTAGATTCGGGGAAATTCTAAAATGTTTTGCTTCGATTTGGATAGGTTTTACTTTAATATAAAGATATTTTGCTTATATATGGAAATAGTTTGCTTAAACATGGAGATATTTTGCTTACATATACAGATATGTTGTTCAAATATTTTGCTTGGATATGAAGATATTTTGCTTGGATATGAAGATATTTTGCTTTAACATGTAGATAATTTGCTTGGATAAGCAAAATATTCTAAAACTAGCTATTGATGTCACCCCTGATATTACAGGTAGGATTTATTAGATTTATACGCCAAAACATACATTCTTTCTGAATACATGGATAATGTCATAGAACATATTGATATTCACTTAAAATGATAGCATAGAAGTGCACTGTAAAGGATTTCAAACCCTACTTAATTATGTAACACTTGATATCACTGGTGGGGTATATTTTACAAATACGTTAAAATTTAATTATTATTAAAATGACACAAATTCTGGCTATACTATTAATACAAATCAATATTTACGACTATTTTTAGCATTGACTTCATTTGATCTGCCGATGTTTCCTAGATTACTCCAAGACTTTTGGCGAGGTACGACACGGACGCTTATTTGAAATACTAGGAAAGATTGATTTACATGAACAAGATATTTGAGTAATCCATAGCCTTCCCTGAGAACCGGCCTACGGCCATGTCACACCGGTTCTCTTACGCTCACCGAAGTTAAGCAACATCGAGGCTGGTCAGTACCTAGATGAGTGACAGCTTGGAAATACCAGGTATTGTAATCTTGGATGAGCGGGCAGTGTAATGGGTAATTAGAAATCGAAGAGCCGAGTTCAAATTCCAGTCAGGTTCTTTATACCTCCTTGCGCACAAATACGCTTGAGAAAAGTATGAATCTACCTTTTGCCTCTCCACTGTTGCTTAAACAGTAGGTTTTTGATGCAGTAAATCATTATTATCTCCAAGAAAATTTACAATCCAAAAATATTTTATGGCTTTAAATAACATGCAAAAGGTCGATAAGCCATAAAATTACAAATCAGTCAATTTACTGGGAACCAACAATCTACATGGAGATAGAGAACACGATCAGTGAATACACAAATATAGAAAGTGGAATGCGTCAAGGATGCTCTTTCTCAATGGATCTATTTAAACTATTCAACTATCGTCAGAGAACTAGAAGTCCACTCAAGATTTATTACTGACTAACAAATTCTTAACAACAAAAGATACACAAATGACACTGTATTCATAGTAGACTCATAAATGAAACTGAATGAAATCTTAGATAAAGCAGAAAAGGAAAGCAAGAAGAATGGACTAACTGTAAAGAGAAAGAGTGCATGATTATCATAAAAACAGTCCAAGTTGTGAGTTATGTATTGTATAGAAATATTATGTTGGTGCAAAAATAATGACGTAATAATGTCGTTTTTTGACGTTAAAAAAATACGTCAAAAAACGACATTATTACGTCATTATTTTTGCACCAACCTAATAGACTAACAAGGACCGAGAGAAATGAAGTGCCAAATGTTAATGAGAGCAAGAGAAAAACGGAAGCTGTAGAGAGCCTAGATCGCCCACGTCCTGAAAAATAGACGCGTACGAAAGGTTTGTTTATTTCTTCTGACTACCCACTTCACTTTACCACTACACATTCCACCTGCCCCACCTTAACTATTTCCTGCAATAACCAAACCTTTCCTGTTTTTGGCAAAAGGAAAAATGTGAAGATTAATACACCGAATTTTAGAGGTTTTCACCTATAACTTTTTACCAACATTCTTTGTTTAACCTTTGTTTCATTAAGAAAAATGTGAAAATACGGGATTGTCAGTGGTCAGGAATTGATGCCAGCATTATTGACAACAAAGCTTGTTATATATTCATGCATGTTTGTGAGGATCGAACCTTTCCATTGGGTATTTGAAATAATTATCTTGATGTAAATATAAAGATCGCAACGTTTTTAATTTTCTATATCTTCTGACTGTGAAAAAAAAATACCCTTTTCTCTTCTTCTTTCGCTGTAAATATTTTGGGATGACCATAATCGATAAAACAACAAATATCAAATCCCTGCAATTTTGTTCAGCATTAAAATAGCTTTCGCTAATATCAATCATGTTGCTTATTCTCTAAGTCGAATAGAAGAACCTATCGTAACTGAAACGACACTCTGTCACACTTTCGCAACTTTGTCCAGTTCATTATACCTATTGGCTTATTAGTATATTATCATAAAATCATTTATGTTAATCTCCTTCCAACCATTTTTGTTTTCATTTATTTTTATTTTTTACCTTTTCTTTTATTTGCTTTTAACATTAGAAATTTCGTAACACAACCCAATTTTTTTCATATAATTTCTATACTCTTTACTGGCTATAATAGTGAATATGTTTTTAATAAAAAAATTGTCAGTTTTCGTGGGAAATTGTTCTTTTCATGGATATAAAACTTAAATCGACAAATATCAAGAAATTTACTGAATTGGAAACAAATATTAAGCATCGGCGCCAAGATACAATATTGAACGCTCAAATTCTAAAACAGATCTCGTTAATTTTCAGATACTTTATCCAATGGTATTAATTTTGCTTCAGATATTTCAAAATAACAATCTGGCATAGTGTGAGTGATTCTGTATAGTTATTGTGAGTATTAATATTTTACAAGTAGGACCCGTGTAAATTACACTTATTTACTAATACTTATTTAATGTTTAACTGTACTTTTCAATCCAGTGAACCCAAGAGAATAGCCGTCTGGAGTTCCAACTCCTGTAAAGTCACCCGTAGCGGTAAGGTCGAGGTGGAGAGACCAGACTGTATGCGACCAACCCCTGAAGGTACCAACAGTGGAATCTAGGCGGAAAGAGGGCAGCGCCAAGCGGAAGAGGACAGCGCCAGTTGGGCTAACGTAAGCAAGGCGGACCTTGACAGATCAATTATCCGACAGCCCAATACAACAAGGTTTGCCAGATATCTCGCCTGTCTTGAATACCCTTCTGGACAAGTCTGTGAGCTTCTCCATAGCACAGAGTTGTCCTCCAAAATCGTATTCATGCGAATGGCGTCGTCAAGCTCTGATCCACAGCCATCTTCGCCACCGCCATCTTCGCCACCGCCATCTTCGCCACCGCCACCAGGGGTGAGAAAGGGAATAGGGAAAGAGGATGACAATCCCGATGATCGGAAGCGAGCGGGTGCCGACCATATTCAACCCATGACCATTATGAGATATTTATAAGAATTGTGACCTAGTATCTCTTAAAAAAAACTGAAATGTCTCCAACAAAGCGTTAGGTCAAGAAACATCATTTAACCTCTCACTATAAAAACTGCATTTATTTCATAAACCCACCGTCAATCCCTCTGTGTGATACTCTCTTTTTGTCTCTTTCTTTCTTTCTAACTTGCTCTCTGTGTCCCTCTGTTATTCTGTTTCTCTCATAGACGATCAACACAGTCTGAGTTCCCTTAGTCTGTAACAAATTCGCGAAGATAAGATTTAAAAAACAATTTTAATTTCAAATGGTCACTTTCTGTTCAAGGGAGAAACATGACTTAACCGCTCACTACAAACAACTGTCTTTATCTAAGATCATCCTTTCCTCCAATATCTCTCTATGTCGCATTCTTTTTGTCCCCCCCTCTCTCTCTCTCACTTTCTCTCTCTCTCACTCTCTCTCACTCTCTCTCTCTCTCACTCTCTCTCTCTCTCTCTCACTCTCACTCTCTCTCTCTCTCTCTCTCTGCCGCGATCACGTTTTGTTTCCTTCTCAGTATCTGGGATAGTAATCGTGACACACACCATACAGAGATACAAGCGCTTTAAGATATAGAAATGGATGAGAAATGATTATATTCATTTTCACACAATGCCCTTGGGAAAGTTATGAATCCATCTCTTCGCCCTCACCCTATCCTATGGATTAAACAGTATATCTGACTTGGTTGGCTAGTTGGCAACCAGTCTAGGAAAATAACAACTCTAAATTCAAAATCGTGCATAGCCCTGGCAAGGTTCACCCTAAAAAGCCACTGAAAATATAATTTAATTCACAATTATCTGTACTGTGAGGGTTATGATCCCAGCTGCAATGAATGAAGTAAGTAGATGATTACATATGTGCAGTTCTTTAAAATCCTTTACAAACAATCATATACCGTACCGCAGCATCGCTTCAAAATAAAGTCTTTTTGACACAAGAATTTTCTTTTATAATTTGAGCTTTTTTATCCAGTTTACCTGTCACTTCTGAAATGAAACCAATTTATTCGTCTATCCAAAGAAAAACATTATCTCGGGACAAAAAAAAAGTATGATTTACACTATTTACATTGTTTGGACTGTTCTCCTCATTTTTATTATCAAATTCACGACGTTTCGGCCGTTGCAAGCTCCGGCCTTCTTCAGGTGATGTACGTTGGAATTTCGAACCGAACCCTTTATTTAGTCCACTGGGGTAGATTTAGTTCCATATGCCATGTCTTTTCTGGATATCTTTAGTTTCAGTTGTTCCCCTTTTAGTAACTAGAATGTCCAGGTTTTTTTCTCCAAGGTATTGAACTCAAAACTCTTTGGGTCAAGTGTCGGCATTACTTCAACCAACAATTTCATGCACTGGGTCACGTGCCTTGAGTTACTAAAAGAGAAATAATTGTAAGTGAAATATCCAGTAAAGGCATGGCACATGAGACTAGGAAATCTTTTTTTTAATCATTATACCCCAAGCAAGGCGGGAATGCCACTAATACGCAGGTGGCTACATGGAGTGAAAGTGAGCGAAAAGACTGAGTATAGGGACGATTGGGGAAAGCGCGAAAGATGAACGGGATTCAAGAAGATAGAAGATTGCAATTGACATTACATTTGACTTTTTGAAGATAAGGAAGCAAATAAACAGAAGGGAGTTCCACAGGTGGAAAGTACGAGAAAAGAAAATGTTAGAGTAAAAGTGGCAGTTACATTTAACTATTTCAACTATAAAAGGGTGGGACCTAAATGCCAATCTAGTAGCACACTTAAATTCATGCAGTTGGGGCACCAGGGAAAAAAGCTCATCAGAGCAGTTACCATGAAAATATTTGTAGAAAAAAACAAAGGGAAAATATGCTCCAATGGATGAAATAAAGGGTTCGGTTCGAAATTCCAATGTATATCACCTGACAAAGGCCGAAGTCTGCAACGACCGAAACGTCGTGAATGTGACAATAAAGATGAGAACAACAGTCCGAACAATGTAAATCGGGTAAATAGTTACAATACCTCATCTCAGAAATATAGGCATATCCTGAAGAAGACCGAAGTATACAATGACTGAAACATCGAGAATATGACAATAAAGATGAGAACAACAGTCCGAATAATGTAAATAGTGTAAATTGTAACAATACCATATCTCATAAATATAGATAGATACTGAAGAAAGTATACGAATAAAACTCTATCGCGTCAAGGCAAAATGTAAAGTTACATAATGCAGAGACACATCAAAGCGCCAAAATTCCCTATCAATATTCATAATGTGGCTGGGTATTTTGCGTTTGAGGTCTATTTGCATTGCCAAATGCTTAAGTCGTTGCCAAAAGCATATTTTTAAATGCCAAGAATTAACACTATCACATTAACAATATTTCGCAGCGACCTGGTCAAATTCAAAGTGTCATTAAGGGAATGGTGGCATCTTTTGTTCTGTTGGAATAGAATTACTATGAAATTCCATTGTCTATTCAGGGGATATGTATAAGTAGGAGAGTGCCTCTCAGACACATACATACTCGCACAGACACACACACGCAAGTAGCCATTGTAAGTCATGCTGAACTTTACCGCTAAATTTCGGGAAGAAAAGTTAAGATAAAATTTCCGAAACATATATGATAAAAATTATTAGGAGGATTTGATAATTATATTTAAGTAATTCATTGAGTCTGGTAGAAATCTCAACAGAATGCAGAAAGCACTGGGCGGCCGTTTCGTCCTATATTTGGTACTACATCAGCTATGCGCATCCACTACAGAGAATTGAAACCCTGACAGTTAGGTTGTCAAGCAAACATCATACCAGCTGTTCCACTGGGCCTCGGTGGCGAAGAGATTGCAAATCCGACTCAACAATATATTTTAAATATATATCTTAAATATATATATATATTAAATATATCTTAAATATATATATATATATATATATATATATATATATATATATATATATATATATATATATATATATATATATATATATATATATATATATATATCTTATATATACATATATACATATATATATATATATATATATATATATATATATATATATAATGCGATGGATAAATTGTCGTCTAAAAACCACGAAAATGAAAATAACACTGACATCTGATTTTAACAGGTATATTTACCAAAATTACAAAAAAAAATATCTTTAAATTCTAAAGAGTAAATTTATTCAATAAAATCGCCATTGGCTTCAACCACGGCCTCCAGACGACTTCGGAATCTCTTGCAACTCTTCTGGGCGTTCTCTTCGTTTAAGTTGGTGAATGCTGCCATAATCTTTGCCTTCAGTTCATCTTTGTTGTTACAATGGGTTTTATTGGTTTCTCCCTCAACTGCACCCCACACATAATAATCATGTGTGTTGCAGTCTGGGGAGTTATATGGCCAGATGTAAGGGGTAATGTGGTCACCGTAATTGTCTGACAGCCATGACTGGGTTCTCCTGCTTGTGTGGCATGGTGCAGAGCCCTGTTTTCAGGCATAGTGTCTTCCAGCAGCCAACCTCTTGACCCACGGCTGAACTACCTTCGCAAGGCACTTCATGTAGCTCTCTATGTTGAGTCTGGGGTCCTCACCAACAAATTCGGGAGTTTTTCAGAACGATCAGAATGAGTTTTCCGAGCTGGCGTATCTTCGAAATCACCATCAGACTCATCAAACTATTTTCGAATTCTTTGCACTGTCGACAGATTGACACCCAAACCCTCTGAAATGTTCGTATTGGAACTTCCGCCGTGAATGCCAAGCAGTACACCCTGCCGTTTCCAAATTTCTGGCGGAGTGAATTGCTTCATGGTGCTCTTTTTCGGACAGACGGTGCCCAACTGACCTGTATGAGAAAAATTAGGTTTCACAAAATAATAAACTAATGTATTTCTAGAAGATAACGCTTTTACGACAAGCAGTCTTTATTGTTAAAGACCTCAATATTATCAAGAGATAAAGCATTAATAGCAACAAATAATATTAAACGTTCAATTTATCTTTCCCTACTTGGAGATTTACGGTTATTATATCAATTCGTCAGGGTATTTGATAGTAAATTTTTAATGTCAAGTCTCCTGATGAAGTGATAGCATATCTGAGAAACTCCAAATAGGGTCAGATAAGTTTAATATTTCATTTTATTTGTTGCAGTTTGTCTCTCTCTTTCTTTCAACCTCTCTCTGTCTCTATCTCTCTCTCTCTCTCTCTCTCTCTCTCTCTCTGTCAATATATATATATATATATATATATATATATATATATATATATATATATATATATATATATACTTCTTCATGCACACGTAGGTTCCTAAATACGTCTTTATCTTAATGCACTAATCCAACGCTTTTCTATACCCAACGTCAATCAAAAATTATACGGTGAAAGTTTTACATAAAAAAATCACGTGCCAAACTCCAGATTTAGTGTTCTAACCTTATAGATACAAGTATTTACTTAATTAATTCTTTGTGCAGTTCTCTAGAAATCCTTCTAACTTTTATTTTCGTACCTGATGCTCTCGTTTACCGGGATAGGGGTCGAACCCTGGCCGAAGTCGGATTATAAATAAAAATCCGATAAATCCTTAGAAATTATTTGATTTATATTTCATTTTGGAAAATAAAATATTGACAGACATAGAATTGGAGTCATCTGAGCAAGTGATGTACATTGCTTTTAACTATGCTTGACTGTAATTCTACCGTGGCCGAGCAGTATAAAAGTTCGCTTGTCTCTACGATGTTTATCCCTATAAAATGGAATGCAGGTTCGAGCCCTTCCAGAAAGAACATTTTCTTTATTAAGACATTAGAATGCTCAGGCCGGTAGACATAACTTTATACTGTTTAAAAATCAGGCATGTCTACTCAAATACATGTATCCACTATGTCTACTCGTCTACTCATGTTTACTCAAATATAACCAAATATCCATCAAATATAACTTAAAAATTAATAAGAAGAATGTCGGATTATAAATAAAATCCATTTATTCTTTAGAAATAATTTTGTTTACGTTTCGGATACGAAAATAAAACTTACTAAGTCATTTTTACTGCTTCGTATTCAGCCCAACAGAAATGTCAGGAGCTGACATCATAGTAATGGTGAAAGTGTTGTTCGTTCAAATATTTAATAATAATTCAAAATAACCCGAGAAGTGTTAAGATAAAAATAAAGTAAAAATAAAATGAGAAAATTAGTTTTAACGTATTTCATTAGCGGGTCAAATCATTGTCTTTCCATGAGAGCATGTTTAACTGTTTTAACTTTATGAGCGAGTTTCGTTCGAATTAAAACTACCACGTCTGTCGAATATTGGTGCAAAGTGGCTCTTAACTTTAAGTAGAATTTCTCTTTCTCAAGTTCTTCATCCGTACCAATCTTGTTCAACATCCTTCCTCTTGGTCATTAGAAAAGTCTCTCAGCTTTTCTGAAATCAACTTATAGATTTCAGATAATGGTCGCTTTTTCTTTACTTGTTTCTTTTTTTTTTTTACTTTAATTATTTTTCCGGATAAGAAATACATACACTTTCTGTACTCGTCTGCGCATGTACAAAGTTCGAGTGCTATTACACAAATTAAAGCTTCTTCACAAGCCATTTTCAGAAAGTTTGGATCATTAAAAGAAGGAACCAAAAATCAAAATGAGAAATTCAGTCATCAATTAAAAAGAAAATGCAATGTAATATTCTTATTTTACCAGTAACGCGTACCTTAATTCATAGCCAATGACAATCCTTTTTTTCTTCAAAATCAAGACACAGCATACAGAGTGAAAATCATTTTTTTCTTTTCTGCTTCTATCTGTCATGTCTCTTCAAGACGTTGGCGATCATGACTCGCTACATTTTCCAGTCCTTTGTAAATCTTAGTAAATTTTGTCTTATCTCTGCTAAACTTTGTTTTGCAATCCATTTACTCAAGTTCATTAGGTGGGATATGCGCTTTTTCCCTCTTCAGCTCCTTGACTTTAATCTTTCCTGTGAGTATCAAATTTACGAAGTCCGATTTCCTCATTATGTACCCTAGAAATTTCAACTATTTCTTTCTAATGTTAAGCATAAACAACCTTTTTGTTTCCATTTTTTCTAAAAATTCATCGTTACTCACATCTTTGGTATTCTCAGCATCCTTCTGTAGAGCCACATTTCTGTCGCCTCAAGTCTCTTCTTCATCTGTGAGGAGATTGTCCAGTATTCACTGGCATATAGGAGGACTGAAATTACATTACAGTTCAGTACACTTTCCTTTGATTCTAACGTGATCTTCCTGTTTCTTAATACTTTGCTTACACATTGGAAGGCGTCTTTCGTTTTCCCAATACACTTTCGGATTTCACTGTCGCACTATCCGTCATCCTTTAAAACACTTTCAAGATATTTAAATTATTTTCCTTGTTTGATTTTGGTATCTCCAATTTGTAATTTACATTTTGGGATGTCCCTTTTGCTGACAACCATACATTGCGTCTTCTTACAATTGATATTTAGTCTTTTCTTCTAATTTTATTTACTACATTCTGTAGTTCTTGTATTTTTATTTCTATGTCTACTATCAACCATGTGTCATCTGCATATCTTATATTGCTAAGATTGTCGCCGCCAATAATGAATCTTGTTAGGATATCTGATTCTTTCAGAATCGTCTCACTGAATAAATCCGGTGAGAGACGCATCATTGTCTTACACCCTTTTCTATATTTGTAACAATTTATAAAGCCTCACACGTAAGAGACGATGTCGATAGATTCTATGCGAAATGGAGACAGATTCATTTCAGTT
The DNA here is from genome assembly GCA_963932145.1 of Acanthosepion lycidas. NCBI lineage: Eukaryota > Metazoa > Mollusca > Cephalopoda > Sepiida > Sepiidae > Acanthosepion > Acanthosepion lycidas. The sequence continues at coordinate 24,867,564 of OZ010611.1, read as the reverse complement.
CAGTACCCTTTTTTTTTCTGTGTCTGCTATCAACACTGCCTCATCTGCATGTCAAGTGTTGTTAAGATCGCGGCTACCAATTTATTAAAACAAATTAAAAATTTAGAATTTTTAATTTAATCTTCAGTTTCATTCTAATGTCAAAAATATTTAATCTATTAATTCAAAAGATAATTGAAAGAGTGTAAAAATAATAACTGAAGAAGTGTAATAGATGGGTGGGTGAGGCGCGTCGGCATCGTAAAACCTATATTTTGTCTTTGTATATTGCCTTCAAAATTGATTCCGAAATATAATACATTTGATTATCCTTTTTCCATTAGCACCAGATTTGTTTCTGTTATTACATACACTGAACCAAATGCCAAAGGATAATGTTCACCAGCATAATAAGGGGTTGATTTTCTATTCGTCCATGCTTAGAATATTGCTGCGACATATGATCTGGTGCCCCTGATACCTAACTTGAGCTCCTTGATAAAATCCAAAGAATAAACAGCAATATTATTGATCCTGATCTGGCTGCTCGGCTTCAGCCACTTCCCTACCGCTGTAAGGTTGCCTCTCTACGTCTTTTCTGTAAATACTTTCAAGCAATTGCTTGAATGAACTCTTTGCTATGGTACTTAGACTTTATGAATTTAAGCATGGTACTAGACTAGCGTCGAGATCTCATCAATTTACTGTTGAGCTGGCTTAGATGTAGCAGTAAATTCTATGCTAACAGTTTCTTCTCTCGTAATTCTCGCTTGTGAAGCCCCCTACCGTCTTCATGCTTCCCAGCCAACTTTAATCTTCAAAAAATTTAAATGCAATGCCAATTGCTATCTACTGTCCTCCTGATTACTCTTTTCTCTTTCTACACCTTATTAATGTCCTGTCCCTAATTCTTCCACACCCTCGTGGCTTAGTGGCTTTACTACATTGCATGAGGTGATACTGATTAAAAAAATCTCTCACCAGTCTATTTTCATGGAAAATGTTCGGACGTGCTGTATTACTTAGTTTTACCAATTCTGACCTCCGCAGACAATATCCACCACACCAGGTTCACTGGATCAAATCATTTCTATTCCATTCATATACCATTAGTAAGGAGGAAATTCCACTCACACAGATTCTTCCGGAAATCGCTACTTTCTGGAATAGACTCCCGAGAGAATGCTTTGCCGATGACTACAGCTTTAATCTCTTCAAGTCTATGGGTAAAAGTTATGTCTCTTACTTAAACGGCACTTCTTATTCCCTTCTCTTACGCTCATACATCATCATCATTTAGTAACCCTCTACTTTGAGTGGATCTTGGACCTCGTATTGGCTGAACATTAGGAGAAAAAAAACAGATATTAACTGTACAAGACCTAAAGTTTTCCTCTAGAATCTGTTGTCAGAATGTTAACAGCATGTCTTCTAAATGCTGCTAATTATATGGTAGGAATTCTGTAGACCGAACTTGTTGCTCCGATGGGATAGAAATCGAAAGAGTTAATGAAATAGAATAAAGTCTTGACACCATTTCCGTACAACTCGTTCGATCTGGTTGAGAGTATTGTTCTATCAAACGATGGAACTGTTACCGTAGGAGAATTGTATCTTGTCTTCAGAGATGTTCAGTATTTTCCACATGAATGACTAGAGTCAGTCTTTCTCAACAGAATGTTGCCAAAACACCGTCATAATGTTTTCAGACAATGCTTGCTAATGCCATTGGTTCTTTAAGATAACGACGTACACTTATCGGCGGTTCACCATATTCAAGAGCAAAGAAGAATCATCGCGACAGGAAGATTTCTTTGATTAATACATGATTTAATTCCCATGCTCGCTGAAGCTGCTTTAGACAATTTACATTAATTAATATAACTCATCTGATGCTACACCGAAACAGGGACAACAACATTCGATCTTCTGTTGCGACGTATTCCTTCCTTGACCTTAATTAAAGCTATATGTAATTTGTGCCACGGTAGCCATTTTGTTGGCTTGGACATTGGAAAAAGCTTCAATTCATATTCTCTCGCATCAATGTCATGCGGATTCCCCCCTCTCTAATCGATAAGTATTCAATTCAACTGAAAGTTTCAGCCATTTCAGAAATACTTTATCGCACACACATCACTGTTGCCAATGTTGAAACGCATTAAAAACCGTTTAACTATGCTCACATTCTCTGTTTCGTCTTCGTAAATATTCAGAAAGCGTCGGTGGGGGTAGATTTTAAAAGACATATGTCTTCTTGGAACGCACTTTTATGTCAGAAGCCATTTTTCCAGAAAGCCGTTCAGCTGCTATCTGCAGCAAGCCCAAAATAATTTACGAGTTATTGGGGGAACGTTCACCCGCTCCCCCATTTCTAACATTATAAAACAGGAAACGTTACTTTTTACAAGTATCAACAAAGGAGTTGTGAATGTTAATGCAATTTAGAAACGAACGAAACATTATTTAAATATTTGTCACTAATAGTTGCCAAGTTTCAGCAATAGTTTCATTTTAGGCAAAAATACATCCGAAAATGAAATTTTAAAACAAAGACCATTATTGTTTTTGTTTTCTTGTTTTTTTGTTTTCATTGGGTATTTCCTGAGAAACGAAACGTAAGAGAAATTCAATGTTGACAGTTTAGAAAACGTGCTACCATTTGTGGCATGTGAGTTATTTTTGCTCTTTATTTATGACTCATACTGAAACTGGATTTTATACTCTTTATTTCGTAATGATGAAACCTCAAAAGTGCGTGTGTGGAAAGTATGAAGCTGATGGAAAAAATGAGGCTACGTTTTTCAGAATTATTTTCACCCGACATTTGATAAAATTTAAAACTCGTTACCGACTCGAGATGTGTAAGATAGATAGATAGATAGATAGGATAGAAAAAAAAAAAATATATATATATATATATGTGTGTGTGTGTCTGCAGATATGTAGAAAAATAGGAAAGAACACGTTAGGTAAATAATCCGGGGTTCTTTAGTAATTTTTTATTTTTAAAAAACAGTGCTCCATACGGAAGTAGATATAATAATAATTATAATATATATATATATATATATATATATATATATATATATATATATATATATATATATATATATATATATATCAGTGCTCCATACAGAAGTAGATATAATAATAATTATAATATCGATAGATAGATAGATAGATAGATAGATAGATACAATTAGAAATATATAAACAGATAGATAGAAATTTATAAATTCACCTAAAACTTATATTTGCTTCGTTGGTAAAAATATTGTGATGTCTCTCATGAATTCCAATGAATTTCATTTTTATAAAAATAATTACTCGTTATTTTACCGCATAAATCATTATTTAGTTAATTCATGGGGCACAAGTATCTACAATGTTTAATTAACAGGTCAGAGAGGGAAGACGCAGAGACAGGGAGAGGCATTTCCACACTCGTTTATAAGTCACTTGTCATATTCGTATCATAATACATGTCTATATTAATAACTGGGTGTTGCGGGGTTTTCTTTGTCTTTTGGTGGGTGAGCATACAATTTTTATCATTTTTAATTCAACATGGTTGCCTGATTACGGATAAATCTGTTAATCTATAAATGAATACTGAAATACCGAAGTCGCGTCCCATGCATAACACGATTAGCTAATGAAGCTATATATATATATATATATATATATATATAAAGAGAGAGAGAGAGGGAGAAAGGGAGGGAGAGAGATGGAGAGAGAGAGATGGAGAGAGAGAGATCTATATATACTCTGTAATAAATACATTGCGCTGTCTTTGTGTATCAGTTTTAATATTTTATATTATTAGGATTCACTTGTATTATTTAATCACAGATTTTCACCCATATACATATATTAGGTTGGTGCAAAAATAATATCGTTTTTTGACATACTTTTTTACGTCAAAAAACGATATTATTTTTGCACCAACCTAATATATATATATGGTTGGATAGATGTGAGCTTGTGACCCTGGGTTTCACGCTTTAGCGATCGTCAGAGAAAACTGATTAATTTTTTTAAAAATTTGGGTTTTAAAAATTTAATCAGTTTGTCTGACGATCGCTAAAGCGTGAAACCCAGGGTCACAAGTTCACATCTATCCAACCATATATGTTAGCTCTATCTCTGATATTGAGCGCTTTCTAATAAGTACCGCGCATATAATATATAAATAATTATACGTATATATATATATTTATTTATATTTATATACACACACTTTTCACACACACACACAAACATATATATATATATATATATATATATATATATATATATATATATATATATATATATATATATATATATATATGGCCTTAGCATGAAACAGACTGTCGTCTCTCAGTGTTGACTTCAAGGTCCACTTTTATATTTACATACGCTCTATCCCTGATATGATATAATCGATAGCCTTAAAACTATATTTTATCATATATATATATATATATATATATATTAATTTATATTTGGCCAACAACCATTATTTTAAATATCTTTGATTAAATATGGCAAACAAAGAAGATTTAAATAATATTTTATTCAGTTTTCCAGTATCCTTACGTTTTTTTTCCGTTTTATTTTATTTTTGTGATGTTTTGAATAGGAGCGTTAACATATGTAATAATTTCAAGATATAATATATATATATTGTAATTTCCCAACCTATGCTTAACGGTGGCTCCCTCCGTCCGGAGAGCGCAATTTTTCTTTTATAGGATGTCTCGAACATTCAAGCCGGTACACGAAAATAAATAAATATACTGTTTAATAAATAAACAGAGGGTCTACTTAAATACGAGTATCCACTAAAAATAACGTTTCAAGTGATAAAAATCTGTCGGATTAATAAAAACTACATTCTAAAAATGTATATAATAGTTTATATATATATATATATATATATATATATATATATATATATATATATATATATATAATCATTTTTTAAAAATATTATTCCTTCACTTATAAAAAATAAATATAATTTAGGCTCTACTTTTGTATTGAGCGCTGTTTTTTTTTAAATAAAAATACTAAAGAACTTTGGATTATTTACCTAACGTGTTCTGTCCTATTTTTCTATATATTAGGTTGGTGCAAAAATAATGTCGTTTTCTCACATAGTAACATATGTGAGAAAACGACATTATTTTTGCAACAACCTAATATTTGCGCGCGCGCGCGCACACATACACACATATATATATATATATATATATATATATATATATATATATAAAGACTAATTCGGATCCTATCAAGTTAATCTGAAAAGCTTGTTTATCGACTTCATCCCTCTTAGCTAATCAGTAAATATCTATAGACGGAAGTGTGTGTTCGTAAAAGATTATTTCTTTCAACATCTGTTAATTCATTCGACTATTTTTACAGGTTGGCGATATTTTTTTAAAAATCAAAAAAGTTGTGATTAACATTTCTACCTCATGATTCAAATGTATTTGAAAAATTTAATCTGTAAAAATTATTTATTTTCTAGATTGCAAGTGTTGACAAAGTACATCTTTCATATGTTTCACACGAATGGCTTCAGTTATTCAATTTTCCTTATATACGTTTTTGTTTCTTCTTTGATATTATCTTAAAACTCTATTCATGATCTCGTCTTTAAGCTGCTTTCTAAATAATATAAATGTCATATTTATTTAATTTCCGATATTCATTAATGAAATAATCTAAACAAGCTGTTTCCAATTTGAAATCCATTATGCAAAAAATACAAACACGTTTTGTATAAACTTGTTACTAATATTGGCTTCTGTTTCCACTGAATAGAATCTCATTATAAATTCTTTGAGGTTGACTTAAATTGAATGTCAGATGAAATTAAGAAAAAAAATGAAACGCTTATTGGTTTTGTGATAGGAAAATGATGATATGAAAATAAAGCGTGTTTTTAACCTCCATTTTAATTAAATCGAAACTAAATTTTGTTTTGAAACTAATTTTTATTTTTATTTTTATCATGTGTAATCTAATTCTTGGAGAAAAAAAAACTCCTGTAAATTGAATATTCTTCTTATCAAAGAGTTTTTGTTTTGAAGAAATTTACCTTAATCATTTTTCCTTGTCTTTGTAATGGCGAATCTTATGCAACAATGCGCTTCAAAAAATTATGTTTGTGTCTGTCTATTAATATAATAGAAAAATGCACAATATTTATTGCAAAAACAGACACTTCGATTTTTGTTTTATTTGTGTGTTTCGTTTTTCTTTATTACTTGTTTCTTTCTCATTTTGATCATTTTGAAATTGGCAAATAGAAATGAAAAATATCCAATGATAAAAAAAAAATTCCGTTTCCATTATTTAAAGAATATGAAAATTTCCATTTTCTTACAAATATTTTTTATTTTTGATGTCATGGCAAACTTAGGTTCTTTAGCAGTTCTGGTTCTAGACTTCACTTTCCCACCCGCCCTAACGTAACTTCACTGTGACTTTTCTGTATAAAAAAATATGGTAATTGATCTAAGATTTCCTCTTTGGTACCTAGACTTTATGAATTTAAGCGCAATACTAGATTGGCAGCAATGTCTAATTATTTTAGATTTGAAATGGATAAATGTAACCGTAAGTTCTATGCTAACCGTTTCTTCTATCTCACTTCTCGCTTGAGGAATTCACTTCCGTTTTTTACTTTCCAGTCAAATGATCTTTAAAAATGTAATGTCAATCGTTATCTTCTGTCTTCTTAATTCCTGTTCTTTTAATGTTCTCGCTCCTTAATAATGTTTTTTTCTTTTTCTCATATTCTTTCATACTCGGTAACTCCTTGCATATTAATATCACATAAATGAAGAAAGAGGGTTTGGAAAATTTGATACTCACAGCACAGACTGAAGGCAAGAGGGATAGAGGAAAACTAGCGAGCTTGAGTAAAATCAATGGCAGAGCATGATTTTGGAGAGATAATAAAATGCCAAAATTTATTAAACGCTACAAAGGTCAAGAAATTCTAGAGAGCTATGATCGCCAACGTCTTGTTACCAAATTCCCAAGACGTGTCAATTAAATATTTCTTGGCTGAATACAAATTAAAATAGCATTTCTCAAGCTTATATATACTTATGAAATATCTAATGTACATCTCTTTTTATTCGCTGCTAAATTCGCCATAACAAAGATAGAGTAAGAGAATGAAATCAGATGACGTGCAGTAGGGTATTGTGTATATAGGCTAAGTTATATTTTATCCCTTATACCAATAAACCTTATAATTATATCGAGGCTGTCATAGATCAAGTGTGGACAAACTGCGACTCGTGAGCCACATGCAACTCTTTGATCTTTAAAATGCGGCTCGTGGAAATTGGCTGAGCTCCTTTTTTCATTACAGTTTATTTAAAAGCTAAATAAGAAAAATGTCAAGCTTTATAATTATTTACTGGATATGAATTGAAACCCCATTGGATAAGATTAATATTCATGTGTATGAAACAAAAACGTATGTGTAAATTTTGTTCATAATTGATTGATTTGTATGTTTAACTCATTAGGGGTCATTTAATGCCGAAATTTTCTTGGGTGCACTTCTAAAATTTGTTAGTATATGCGTATTGTTGGTAATTTTACTATAAATAGGCATTGTTAGTAATTTTTATATAAAAATGTATTGCTGGTATTTTTAGTATAAAACTGTATTTTTTATACTTTCATAGTGTTTTCTTTTTGGCTGCTTCGTTGATTTTCTTTTGCGGCAGATCAAGCTCTAGGGTTTACTTAATGCCAAAATATTTTGAATGCAATTGTATGCCTTCAAATATATTGTTGGTCATTTTGCTATAAAATTTATTGGTGGTAATTCTACTATAAATATGTATTGTTGGTATTTTTTATATAAAATGTATTGCTGGTATTTTTACAATAAAAATGTATTTATAGACATTCATAGTGTTTTGTTTTTGTTTGTGGGGGATTCACCACTTGCCCATAGGTGGGACCCGCTCAACAGGTGCTACCACCCCGGGTCAGGGTGGATCTGGGAACAGTAGAAATTAAAAGGTGGTACTATTCGCCTCAAAACCTCCAATACCCCGATCAGAGGACTTGCTGCCAGATGTAGTTTATCGTCATACTTAGGACTATTTGTTCATGTCTTGCTGCTCTCAACCCTCTGAACTTTATCGTGTGTGGCTCTTAAATTAAGCAAGTTTCGCAACTTCTATCATAGATGATTACAACTTCCTACTCATTTCATTCAATTAGGCCATTTCTATTTTTTAAAGGCTGTGTCAGTAAAAGAATACAGCAGTGTTTCTTAAACGTTTCTTTCATCAGCTCCCCTTTTCAGATATTTACGCGGGCTACCATCACCGTGTTAAAATTATTCTGATAAATAGAACAGATTTAATGCCACAAAATGAACGTCACGTTTTGTTGTATTATAGCAGACATTCATCGCGGCAGTCGGAAGAGTCAAGCGACAGTCACCGTTCTGGACCCATAGAAGCTTCGGATTTTAGTTGACAGTTTTTTTACTCCATTCAAATATTGCAATTCTGTTTAAATGTTTAAAATGTACATGTATCAGCAAAAATATAAATAAATATGTATATAAAATGCTGTGACTTGGCCCAATCAGGATTCAATTATCTTAATGCTCTCTTAGGATTCTTCATCTTCTATTCTTGAATCTATAGTCTCCCAGTGATGTGTAGGGCACCACTCGGACCGCACTAGGTGGTGCTGTTGTGATTCCAGTAGCAAGTAAAGTTTTCTTCTCCTATACTTGTTGCCAACTAAAGCTAGAGAACGAAATCTACCTTGTTATTTAACACATAGCTAGGGAAGAGGAGATGGATTGATTCTTTTTCATGGGTATTTGTGCGAAAATGAACGCAATGACCTCGGCCAGAATTTATTCGCTGATCCTCGTTTGTTGATCACTGCCTAATCAGCATTGAAATAGCTCCTCCACCTAAACATTTACTGCTTGAAAGTTCACACGGGAGAGCGTGCTTCGTTCAGGTTGAGAATCACGAGCTTACAGTAATTGATGTTTCTAAGTGATCACCTAGGTGAATCAGGATCAAGCTCATCTGGTAGTCAAACCAGCACTTAAATCTAAACGTATGTGTATGTGAGATAGATGTATGTATTTGCATGTGATATATATGTGTGTGTGTGTGAGATAGATATGTGTATGTGTATATGAGATATGTGTGTGTATGTGAGATAGATACAAAGAAAAGAAGAAATGATTGCCGAGTAGAAAGGAAGAAGAGGAAAACGAAAATAAAAAATTCAAAGCAAATTTTCTCTTGGCTGAAGTTGAAATGAGAAAGATAATCATATTTCCTCAACATTACCCGAGTCACACTCCTCACCCCAACCCTCCAGTCGACGAGTTAAGTCGGACTAAATTTAATTTGCCCTTTCACAAATGATAAATTCCGCTAAAAAAATTATACTGTACGGAATAAATAATTTGAAATGGACATTTGAAAACAATAAGTTGAAATAAAAATGTGTTCTTTAAAAAATAGGGCATACAAGTCATTAGAGATTTTTAAAAGATTATTTATAAATTAAAGCAGAAATACATTGCCTATTAAGTATGTCTCCAGCCACTATAAGGCTCAGATGTACTCAGCCCGACTAGTCACATTAATTTTATTTCATTCTTTTTTACTTACTTTCTTTCTTCATTTTTCTCTTTCTTTTTTCTTTCTTCTTTATTATGAACAATATCAACGAAATGTATTCCGGTAAATATTTTGAAGCATAGAGTTTTAAAAAATTAATTTTGGATCCAGCTGACTATAACACGAATTCTGTTCTTCTTCTTAGCATTCTCTCCCCCTACCAACGCACCGCGAACATATTTTTGTTGCTTTGAAATTGATATACTTGAATGTTGACTCAATTGAGTACGACAAGCCCGACCCCCAGAGTCGCCAATATATATATATATATATATATATATATATATATATATATATATCAACGATAAATAATGAGTAAAAGTTAACAAGCAACCCTATATAATAGCTACAAATAATAGCTTTCGGGTCTACAATTATTTCTATTCAATTGGTTTTAGAATAATTTGAAAAACAACTGCTACCACCCTAATACAAGAGACATTTCGACCCTTAATTCCTCATTGGTCAGAATATATAACCAGTCCAGACAAAACATAACACACTTGGCCTGAAGATTACGTTCAAGCACAAGACAGATTGTCGACGCTCGATGTTGTCCTCAGTGTCCACTTTTATATTTACGTACGCTCGTTCTCTGATCTTTTACCCAAAGATATAGCATACTTTTAACATATATATATATATATAAATATATATATATATATATATATATATATATATATATATATATATATATATATATATATATAATTAAAAAAAGACATTTTTATGTTTATACATTCTTTTTATAGATACAAATATTTAAGTAAATGCTCTGTTTATAATAAACAGTATTAAACGACATTTACCGGCCTGAATGTCCGAGAAATTTTTAAAGAAAATATTCGTCCTCCGACAGGATTCAAACCTGTATCCTATACGGAACCGTCTTTTAGCATGACGTGCCTTTAGCCGATTTGGCCATAGAGGGGCGTTCGGTTAGCAAGGTCGAATTTACTGTGTTTAAACGTAAATCTTCTATGAATCTCTCACGTACATTCATATCTGCTCATGACGTATCAAATGTAAACAAATGACGTCACACATTATGAAATGGACAAAGTCCGACAATTATTTTAAGACATTTTTATGTTTATACATTCTTTTTATAGTTACAAATATTTAAGTAAATGCTCTGTTTATAATAAACAGTATTAAACAACATTTACCGGCTGGAATGTCCGAGAAATTTTCACAGAAAATTCAGGCCGATAAATGTTGTTTAATACTGTTTATTATAAACAGAGCATTTACTTAAATATTTGTATCTATCTATCTATCTATCTATCTATCTATATATATATATATATATATATATATATATATATATATGATTTGAGAACTTGTCTGGTCTGTGAACCAGTTGAGCATTTTGCATCAATGTTAATGGCCTCTGTTCGGACCCAGGTAAACGTCTAGATTTCAAATAACAAGTTGGTGCCCCTCCATTATGAAGATTGATGAAACTTATTATTCTTTTAATCCGCATGTTTACCTGAGAAAATTAAGCTTATGAAATATTTATATAAAAAAGCATTATTGTACGGGACATTAGTGACCACCAGAAGTTAAATATTTACATCCAAACTGGACTTCTTACATTTCTGAAAGACTAAAATCATGCGAAAAGAATAGCCCTGGTTTGGAGTTCGTTTATCTCCTTTCTATGTGAATATAAAGTAGATAAAGTGCCTATGACCTGACAATATCAACTTATTTTCCGCCTGTTAATCACAAATATCAGGTGTCTACAGCCATATTGGGTAATAGATATATTTGGCTTAGTAATGAAATTTTTGGCTGAATGTTTTTAAAAAATGACCTTCATTGTCGAAATTGAACATCGGCGCAATGTGAACCTGGATCGATTGGCGCATGTCACAATTAATCATTGTTTGCAAAATTATAATCCAAAGGAAAAGTAACGAAAGTCTAATTGTTAATGGCGCCGACAGTCCACAGAATCATAATGTACTTGCTTCTATCAACAACTTCTACATCTAATTGAATAAACAATGGAAGAAAATGAATGATGCTAACAACAAATAAAGAAAAGCGGCCATTTTAAACTTTGTGAGTAGCAAGATAAAACAATTTAGAAATTTTAACATTGTTATTTTATTTTAAATATTATATATTTTTATTTTCAATATATAGATTTTTCGTTGAAAATTTAAGAATCTAATATGCTCATATCCCCGCTTTTCAACCTCTCTTCATGCAGTTTTATCAGCCAGTGATCTTAAAGCTAATTAAAGTCGTTGGGACTTAAAAGAATATAAGATTCAATGTACAAAAAAGCGTAGGTACATCAATAAATCTGTAGCCTGATTTTGATCTCCTTCCTTGTTAATGCACTTAACCTGGCACTTTTTCATTTATCACCTAGATTGACTTCTACACAGTGAAAATTTTAACTAACCTTCTTACAAATACATTAAGTTCGTACCTTAATGAGGAAAATGCATTTATTACACACTTCATTGATCGACTGCATCCTTCGAGTATGAGTGGCTCTCAGGGCTTGTTTTGGATAAATTTAGTTAAAATCACATATATTTATTTGTCAACATAATGTTCTTTGTTAATACACTTAATGTTAATGGGATTATTAATTATAATTAAAAATTTCAGAACAAAATTCAGTTAAATTACGAATTGTTTCAGTCGGCACCCACTCAGATCCGAGCATCGGGATCGACATCCTCTACCCCATTCTCTTTCTCGACCCATACTTGAGTAGACGCTCCATTTTTTATTATATATATATGTGTGTATTTTTTTTCATCTACCGGCCTGAATATTCGAGAAATCATATTAAATATACATATACGCTCCCCACTAGGATTCGAACATACGACCCTCTTGGCAGGGAAACCGTTGTTAAATCTGACGTTTCTTCACGAAGTGCGTTGATGTTTCTGCAAAGTTGAATAGTGCCTTAGAAATGCAAATCTTCCTCAAACTCTCGAAACATTCATATCTACTCAGTTTTGTATCCTAATATAAACAAAGCAATTTCTAAAAGATTTGATTTAATGGAATTTGATTTATTAATCCGTCAGTTTTTATTAAAACGTTTGCGTGATCATCGATGAACTTCTTGGCCTAGACGGTGTAAAGCTCGTCGGGTCTGTTGATGGTTTCTCCTGCCAAGAGGGTCGCAGGTTCGAATCCTGCCACAGAGCGAAGAGTTTTCTTTAATATGATTTTTCGAATACTGGTAGACGAAAATAAATAAACATATTGTTTAATAAAAAATGGAACGTCTACTCAAATTTGAGTATCCACTAAAAATAACGTTTAATTAATAAAATCTGTTAGATTAATAAATAAAAGTCCCTCACTTGTTTAGAAATTACGCAGAGATTTATAAATCATTAGCAAAAATTAAATCAAATCAGTAATTATTATAAGGCATCGAAAGATTTTGATATCACTTCAAAAAATATTTCTTTTTCTTCTTACCTTTGAGACCACTGGAAAGGTTCATAAACTAAAAATGCTACCTTCACGCCAACCAAAAATCTTCTTTAAAATATTTCTTTCTTGCCACAAAATCTGTTCGTTAAATAAAATTTCTTCTTCATGTTGTTGATAATACTGTCAGAACTCTTCAGTCAATTTATTGTCCAGATTTGATTAGCTGTATCATCAAGAAGAAAAACCCCATTTTATTTTAACAGAAAAATCGTGAAAGAAAAAGGCTTTTATTAATAGTGATTTTCCAAGCGTAGCTTAGATGTGGCACAAGGCCGAAAGCAGAGGCACTCAGTGAGGATCGAATTCACTACTCAGTCGTAATTGTTCTAGCGAGACATGCTTGCTAACCATTACACCGCCTCGAGGTGCTGAAAGGTGTTCATTAATATATCAAAAACAACATCAAACCAATTTAGTGCCACTCTGTACATATTTCTGTTGCCATATTTCTGTTAAAAAAAAAAGAGTTTTCTTCTTTTTGCACGGATTATACCCTTGACAAAGGCTGAAGAATGTATCGATAGGAAGAAATTTTAAAAATGGAGTTTAATTGTCCGAACAGAATTAAAAAAAAATTCAGAGACGATATTTCTTGTTTGTCTAATGCCACTTTTCCTTCACAAGAGAATGATGTCTTCTTTCAATGACCCTGGAAATCACATGTTTGTTTTTACGAATCTTAGGACAAAAATATCGCAACACGTAAAAATAGAACTTTAAAGTAGACTACAAAGATAAAAACCTGCAAGTGTGTCCTAATTTCTGCTGCGGATTAATATAACGAAACGTTTGATGCTTTCCATTTTTAGTCAAGAATATTTTGGAATCAAAGTAAGCAGAACTAGTTATTTAATGGTAAGCAATATCAGTCAGTCTACTGCGCCTAAAATTGTCAACTTTGAACCTTGCTATCTGTCGTAGCTGACAAAATCTGTCTTATGAGAATTGTTTTTATGTTCATACTATAAATAACAGAACTATGCATATTACTTGTATATCATTTCAACAAACACTCCAGTAGAATCATGATTATTTTTATTATTAGTTACTTGTATTTATTTTCATTTTATTTCTACTGCCTTTTTATCGCAGTTCTTAAGCTAATTTATTTTTAACTCTCGGTTCTCGCGGTTTTAATTAGTAGAATGAAAATCTCAAAATTGATATAAAAATCAACAGAAATAAAATTAAAGAAAAACTAGTAACTGACAAAGTTTTATCGAATAAATTCAAATAATTCCAACTAAGTCTGAACAGTTTATACAGACAGATTATTTCCGTTGATTATGTTTAGCAGCAGATTAACCTCTGTCGGTAATGGCGAAATATTTTGAACGTAATTGTATGTCTTCAACTAGAAATAAAATGTATTGTTGGTCATTCTACTATAAACAGTATTACTGGTCAAAATGTATTTTTATATTGTTTTTTGTTTGTTTGTTTGTTTTTTGTTTTTTTTTGTTGTTTTTTTGTTGGGAGTTCACTTTTTGCTCATAGCTGGGACCTAAAAAAATGCTACCACACTGGATCAGGGTGGACCTGGGAACAACAGCAATTAAGAGGTGGTTCCATGCTCCAGAAAGCCTCCAATCTCCCAATCAGAAGCCTTGCTGCCGGATGAAGTTTATAAACATACCAAGGTCTATACTGACAGACAAAGCATATTATTATTATTATTAAATATTAGAACTACACTGATTCTATATTTCCATTTCATTACATAAAAAAATTCTCAAGAAATTATTCAGGTAAACAAACGTTCCGATTATTAAATATTTGAACAACACAGGTTCTATATTTTCAGTCCATTGCATAAAACAATTCTCAAGAAATTTTATAAACAGACGAACCCTGCATTGTCACTAGGAATTATTTCAAGAAAACATTTATCATGTTTTGTTATCTGTGCATCTGCATGCAAAATAATTTCGTATATTATTTGCTTAAACTATTTTGGCCACATTACTCGATGGTGAATAAGAAAAAAATTATTGTTTTTCTTCTGATATTATTTTTTTATCTATTCCAATTTAAAATAATTTTATATACCTTTGTTAAATTTAAAAATCAATATGAAAACATACTTATAATATACTTCAAATTTTACAGGGTGCTGCAGGTCCCATTTTTAAGTCCTGCTCAAGAATTCTTCTTCTTCTTCTTCTTCTTCTTCTTCTTCTTCTTCTTCTTCTTCTTCTTGTTCTATGTGCCGCATCGCAAAAGGACAAAAGCAAACATGGCTCTCCACAACTTTCTATCTCGTATTGCTCTTATCCGTTTTTTCTCCCTTTGCTAATATCTCCATCGTTAGGTAAATGGCTTGCTGCCTTACCCTGTCTCTCTTGCCCTCAATATGCTCAATATATGTGTGGGTTAAGTTTTCCAAGCTCTTCTTCTTCATTATGTGCCTAAGGAATGTGTTTTCCTGATTCTGAGTAGAAGTGTTCTTTCTGTTGTCCTTTTCTTTAAGACTTTCTTATTGTTTTCCGTCCATGGAATTTTAAGTATCCTTTTGTATAATAAACATTTCTGCTACTTCTAGTTTTGTCCTGATCAATATCCACTGCTATATAAGAGGATGGATACCACATAACAATCTAGCACTTTTTTCTTTGTTTTTCTCCGCTTCTCAAACACCTTACTTAGTTTTTGCAATGTCTCTTTCGATTGTCAAATACGTGTCGCATTTCCCATCTTCTGTTAAAATGCTCCCCAGATATTTGAACTTCTGCATCTGCTTGATGTTTATATCTGTAATTCGAAAATCTGATCTTGGACGTTTTCTCTTCCCGATGACCATATTTTCTGTTTTCTGTTTCAAATGATGGTTAGTCTTTTTTTTTTCTCTCTTTCTTCTACCAACTTGTCTAGGAGGTTTGAAGTTTCCTTTCCGAGTCAGCTATCAACACAGTGTCATTTGCATATCTTATATTATTAAGATTACACCCACCGATAATAAATGTTGTTAGGGTCTCCAGTTCGTTTAGAATCAGTCAGTTAAGTGCCATACATGATACACGCTTAGGGGATTATATCTCTTTCAATTAATAACTAACTAGGCAAAATCTTTTTTTCCGCGGTTGGTTATCGTTTCTTTCTTCGGTAGACTGGTTGCCAACCAAGACTATAGGACCCAGTCGATCCTGCTATTCAAGGATTCAAGAGATTGATTCCGACCCTCCCCACGGGTATTTACGCGTAAATGGAACTGGAACTGAGCCCGCCGAGTTCTCATTGCAAGCCGATACCCAATACACCACAGCGGACACCCTTGGGGTAACGTCGCTAAAATGGCGATGATTATATAATGAAAGATTTATACGACTTGCATATGCGATTAGATGTTGAAGAACCGTTTGCATTTCTAGACTTGAAGACGCCGTGCCATAATCGTATTAATGAAAGAATTCATTAAGACAATACCGGGCGTAACAGCAAACTTGTCCAAATCGTGTAAGAGTTGGGGATAATTGACCAACCCAGAAAATGTTTAATATCTAAAAATACACTAAACTAATTGAGTTACATTTTTCAGGTTTTCAGACGTTTAACCATCTTGACACCATTTTTCGTAAGAATCACTCAAAAACCCTTTGAGCTATTCAGCTAGAAAGAGAACAGGTTAAAATTCAGACCCATTGTCTCCCAACTGAACAATGGTGAGAGGAAAAAGATCATTCAGGCCTTCAGTAATGGTGCCAACATTAGTACTCCGGTTTCCATCTTCAGAGTTCATTCAAGAACCATCAAGTGAACGGTGAATAAGTTTAAAAAAACGGGGAGCAATAAACGGAAAACTGAATCAGGACGTCAAAACAGCAAGAGGGATCATCATTTCAACTTAGAGCTAAATACATTGTTATTTTTCAAAGTAGAGTCCAATAGTGTTATAAAAACCTCGGAGAATTCCAGTAAGATATCTTTAATCATTTCTAAGATACAAATGGAAAATCTAACAAATGGAAAATTTTGTTGTTACAAGATTGAGACAATTTTGCTGTTACACCCGTTAAGTAATATTTTATTAAGAATAAATTAACAGTGCTTTTAACGTCAAACTCACGAATGTAATTACATATTGAATGCTGTTTATCTAATATCCTTTTTTACATCTCAAAATTTAAATTTTATATGTTCTCTTTCTTATCAAACTACTTTATGCAAAATATTTATAATAAACAGAAAATATAAAACTATAAACTATTCCGATGTTTGATTTTTAAAAGAAACATTAACATTCTTGAGGAACCAATTAGCAAAGAAAAATATTCTTCAACGTATAACGGAATATTACGCCGGATCATCCGTTCAAAATCAAGAATCACTCTTCATTACTGAGATCATACGATCGATAGTGCTAAACAACATTTGATATTGTAAAGTAACAGCATTGATCAGGGGGTTGATTTGGATTTGTTATGGGTCGACTGTCTGTCTGCTGGGTGCTATATTTATACACGCTGTCAATCACGTCAAGCCAATACGATCCATTTTTTTTTTATCTATGCTTTTATTTTCGGTAGCAAATATGTTTTGTAAAAAGACCTGCTTCTAAATTTAATGTTGCTTACTTTGAGACAAACAGGGCAATTTTTCTTTTTCTTTTGTGTTTTTACACTAACTGAGCTCCATTCGCATTGTAATTTTTTCATTGAATTTAATCCCAAATTCTGACAACACATTCTCCGGAAACTGACGACCTTATTAATTCAGCATCTTCGATAGTATTTATCTTTTTACAAAAAAAAGTTTAATTTTATTTGCCATAATAACTACAAAAATACATTGAAAAAAATGTTTTTTTTTTTAAAGAAAGAAAGAAAGAAATAGGAACGCAGATGCGAAAGATTTCAGTCAAGTAAATCAAAAACAGAAAAGGATGATAATAATTTCGTATTTTGTGTTTGGTGTATTTTCAAACTCTTTCACGGTTCATGGAGACAGACATAAATCAAATCAATTCTTTACATTCAAATAATTGTCTGAGTTGTCTTCGTGTCTCTTATTTTATAAATAAATATTAAAAAATTTTGTTTAAGCTTTTTGAAACTGTTTGAATTTTGATAATAAATATTTTCATTGTCAATTTCAAGCAGTCATTTCTTCATTGTTGTTCTAATTAAAAGATTTTACTTTAATGACCGAAAAGTTTTAATAATAGCCAATAGATGTTACTCTCAGTCGATGGAATAAAAGCAACAGTTAGGTCTATAAATGACTGATTAACATTAATTATGAAAAGTTTAATCTCATATTTAAAAACTTAAAATTTACTAATCGGTTAAATCAATATACTGTGAAGTTTAGAATATAAATTTTCGAATATATGATTGCAAATTCATGTCTCATTTACCAGTAAGCTTCCATGAACAAATTGGTCAATGCACTGTTCTTGAAAGATTAACTCCCATGATATAGGGTGCTAGAAAACGTGTTGTTGCTCGTGCCTACTTCACAGAACTAATTTTAGAGACGAGAATGCGACCAAAAAAATTAACAATGAAACGAAGAAAAGACTCTTGAAGAATGAATAAGAATTTGTATGGCAAAACAAAAAGATTTAGATTTCTTTTATTTGATAAAAATATTTTGTTTTTATCTTTCAGTTACGTGAAGTCAGGAATTACGCAAGGGAAGGTGTCCAGGAAAAAGCGATGAAGCTTCTGTTTTTCCCTTTCATCACAAAGATGATGTCCTTGCCTCTTCTTCTGACTGTACTCGTTATCTCTGGTAAGTAAAGTTTATGATATCCATCCCTGACTGAGATGCGGGTCAAACGGTTGCAACAAAGTGACTTCGATTTACTGTCTGAGTAGCAAACGCACACAAATATAAAAGACCACACTCACGTAGTAGATTTTCTTTTGTTACAAATATAAAATTCACTATATCGGCATTTAACCCACTTATGTACATCTACGAATTTCGATCACAAAAGTTCTAAGACGACAACGAGAAACAATTTATACTGGCGATTGTATATAATTGTTATTTTGAGAGAATTACTTATTAGAAAAAAATATAAAATAAATGACTAGGAAAATGTTAATGAGAAAATTTAACAAACTTTTTTTTACAGATGGTTATGATATATTATCCAAACAAACCAAAAATTTCCAGGATTTATTAGAAAAAAAGATGATACGTCTGTTTTCTTTGAAATTCAGTCTTTGAACATGTGATCCTTTATCGTAAATGTCCTGTCGGATATAATCATTTATAAAATGGCACTCATATTCAAATACTTGTGGGCAAAACTCAGTGGTAGAACAGGGAGCATGGGGATACAATATCTGGGATCCAATATAAGTTTGGAATAATGATAAGCATTTCGTTCTCTTAAGCAACTTGGCAAGTTTCCTGATTTCAGAAGGTTTTGATACGCCATTTATGGAAACGTATCTTAAATTGAATATTTTCTTAACTGCTTCTAAAAATTTCTGTAGAAATTAGGATTTTTTTTCTTTTTGTTAATTTGTTTTTGCTTTTTTTTGTAGGAGATTTCTTTTGCTTTTTCTCCTTCGAATCTGAGAAAATAGTCTATTTTTGTTTTTGATGACCGACCTTCACCACACTAAGGTGTTGAACAGGGACTCTTCCATTGACTTTGAAAGGAGTCGCAAGTGGGACACAAAACGAGCCTCACAGTGTTCCGTACTAAATACGATATTACAATGCTGTAATGGTTAACAATACGACAAAAGTGAGTTCGATCCTCACTCGGTACCCTATACTTTCGGTCTAAAATAGCCCTATTATTCCACATGATTAAGCAGTTCTTTTTTTTTTTTTTCACTAATCTTGTCTTCCTGTGGAATATTATTAACCTGAACTACGAGTTGATACGAGCATAATACAGTGTAACCCGGATATAAGAGAGTTGTCGGGACCGGAGATGAAGTCTCTTATATCCGGGTTTCATCTATTTTGTTTAGGTAAGTATAGCTCTAATTTGGGACCAGAGACGATCTCTCTTATATCCGGGTTTCTCTTATATCCGGGTCTCGTATATCCGGGTTACATTTAACAATTTTTTAGACCCTTGTCCTATAAATGCGTGTAAAAGAACTTTAAACTGCATTCGGATCAAGTTTTGTTAAATAAATTTCGGAAATTATTTACTGATGGCTTTTCCAGTATCCATTATATGAGAAATGTTCCTCGTTTGTCATTCAATATCAATATTTCATTAACGGATTGTAAAAATGAACTTTATTAGTCTTCATTAGTCATATATTAGTGAATAACATCGCCTTTGTAGATTATGAATCCTTTCTGTTAATTCACCCTAAAATATTAATTCACTCCAAAGTAAAAAGAATTTATATTTACTAAAATCCACACCAAATTCTCCCAGAGCAAGGCCCTTCCATTGCACTCCGATTGGGTTGACCTTTGCAATTGCCCCAAATGTGGATGACTTGGGTGCGCTATTTCTAAATGTGGGGTCTACGTTCGCGCTTAACACCCCCACCCCCGTCGCGATAAGCAAGCCAAAAACAGATTTTTTTTTTAGATTTTTTTTAAATTCTAAAAAATTCCTTGTAAGTACCTCGAATATCATCCGCACTTACGATGAAATGTGAATAACTCCCTGATTTTTGGTGATTTTTCATTCTGAGGGTTGAGCTAAACAAATTTTGATTTTTTTAATTTCAAAAGAGTGCCAAAGAATTTAATAAAAATAAAACTTTGTAATTTCTTGGGGTGAATTCATATTTGCGATAAGTAACTTTACATTATTTAGGGTTAATTAACAGAAAAGTTCTGATTATACAAAGTTTCTATTTGAGAAAAGCAATAATGCTGGACATATTCTGATCAGTTTTATTATTTAATAAAAAAAATATTATCTATAAACTATTATAAACTAAATATGACTACAAACAGAAGTGGAATCTTAAAATTCTCTTATAATTTTGTTTCTATAGTAAAACAGCCGTTCCTAACATTTTTAGACATAAGGCAAATTATAAGATAATAATAATAATAATATTAATAATAATAATGATGACAATGATGATAATAATAATAATAATAATAATAATAATAATAATAATAATAATAATGATGATGATGATGATAAATCATTTATGGTAATTTATTTTCGTATTAATAAACTGCTGTTCAATAATAAACTACAATATTTTGATGAAATAATGACACGCATTAATCAAATTTTGTTAGGATGTTTGGAAAAGAAAAACGCTCGGATCGCTGTATCCAAGTCCAAGTGGAAGAAGAAATGTCTAGATTCGAAGAAAATTAGCCATTTTTTGTTTTTGTTTTTGTTTTTTTCTTCTTCTTTTTTTATCATTTTTCATGATCAAATTTTCACAATTTCTAGGTAAGGACCTCATACAGACAGACAATTAATACGATGGAAATTTATAAGAAATGGATCTAATGGATCTCCATCATTTTATACCCGATTATATATTTTGTGTATAGAACAAACATCTTTTTCACTTTCAGCGATATTTTCTTCCTTGTGAAAACTCCTCTTGAGTGCATGACTGATCGAATAAGTTCATAATTCCTACAATTTTAGAAACCTATACAATTATGAACATACAAGAAAGAATATTGATTGTTGGGCACTGGGAGAGATGAATATGTCTTTAACTAACTGTATACCTTACTAACATAATAACTATAAAAAAAAAAATAACGGGATCATCTGCGTATGAATCGGCACTTTTGCCTATGACCAGAATATCTGTGTTGTCTGCCTATTGTCATTTCTTAACTCTCTTCCTGATTTAATTGCAATATCTATGACCAAAGTGATATTCCTTGACTCTCTGTCTACGATCAATACAGTATCTATGCTCTTACGATCGCGGTTGTACTTGCCCATCTGTGCTAAGTATAATTGTTGTATCTGTGCCCTCTATATAGGATCTACCTGCCTAAGATGACTGTTGTATCTGTGTGCTGTGTGTAACTTAATATGGCGCTGTTTGCAGAACGCTGGCGTAATGCTTACCTTCTTACTTTCTGATTGAATGTTCGAATCATGGCAGGCTTTACTTCATTTATTATATCTGTTTTCTTTTAATATGACAGAAGTTAC
The DNA here is from genome assembly GCA_963932145.1 of Acanthosepion lycidas. Taxonomy (NCBI): domain Eukaryota; kingdom Metazoa; phylum Mollusca; class Cephalopoda; order Sepiida; family Sepiidae; genus Acanthosepion; species Acanthosepion lycidas. The sequence continues at coordinate 24,845,337 of OZ010611.1, read as the reverse complement.
GTACAGACAAAGAAAGAAAGAAAAGAAAAAAGAAAAAGGCACAGTGTGGTAACTAAAAAAAAAAAGAAGATTGCCCTACCTTCGCTAATGGGTCAGCAAGCGTTCTTATCTCTTATTCGTTATTTCAAATGTCCGAAACTCAAGAGAGCCGCGAATTAGTAATTGTTATATTATCACGGTTTTAAAGTTGGCCGTTCGAAAGTATTATTCATTTTCCTTCAAGTGAAATAATTAGTATAAAAGAATATAGCATCATCTGACATTGTAGCCTCGGTTATCTATCCTATTCTCTACCACTGAGTAATATTTTTAAAATAAACTCCACTGATTCAGTAATGAGAAAATGCAAACTTGTGCTGTGAATTACTAAAAACATCGTAGTGGTTTTACAATATCAATGAATGCTGCAATCATTTTTCAGTTTTTAATGCCGGTCTGTTTGTGAACACCTTTATTGTAGATTCTTTCCAAAGTCTGCTCTTCTGTTATGTGAATAAGTCTCTGTTTAATTCATCGACATTTCACCCTTTTTTGCTTCTCCTTTTCTCTATTTCCAAACTTAGCGTCCCGGGCTGCTTATGGAGGTAGGACTTCTGGTAAGTGTCTTAGCATTTGATTTTTTTTTTTTTTTTCAAATCATACAATTTGGCGTTAACCACAAAAATATACTCACACATACACACAAAGCATCATTAAAAAGACAAGCAATTTATATCGTGTTATTTTACAATCCACATAAACACTATCACAACGACATGATGAGCATCCTATTCTGTTGCTGTGAAAAAATAGTTGAAATGCAAATCAGAAAATGTTTACTCTCCAATTATTAAGCAATTAATTGCAATACTAAAAATACAATTTCTTTAGGATTAAAAAAAAACGCGATTTTTTCCTAAAGAATACGTTATCATAGAACTGCTAAATAAACGCTTGTGGAAAGAACAGAAATGAATCTTCTAATATTGATAATGTCGATTCTCCCTAAAAAAAAATACGTTATCATAGAACTGCTAAATAAACGCTTGTGGAAAGAACAGAAATGAATCTTCTAATATTGATAATGTCGATTCTCCCCCCAAAAAAATACGTTATCATAGAACTGCTAAATAAACGCTTGTGGAAAGAACAGAAATGTATCTTCTAATATTGATAATGTCGATTCTCCCCCCAAAAAAATACGTTATCATAGAACTGCTAAATAAACGCTTGTGGAAAGAACAGAAATGAATCTTCTAATATTGATAATGTCGATTCTCCCCCCCAAAAAAATACGTTATCATAGAACTGCTAAATAAACGCTTGTGGAAAGAACAGAAATGAATCTTCTAATATTGATAATGTCGATTCTCCCTAAAAAAAAATACGTTATCATAGAACAGCTAAATAAACGCTTGTGGAAAGAACAGAAATGAATCTTCTAATATTGATAATGTCGATTCTCCCTAAAAAAAAATACGTTATCATAGAACAGCTAAATAAACGCTTGTGGAAAGAACAGAAATGAATCTTCTAATATTGATAATGTCGATTCTCCCTAAAAAAAAATACGTTATCATAGAACAGCTAAATAAACGCTTGTGGAAAGAACAGAAATGAATCTTCTAATATTGATAATGTCGATTCTCCCCCCGCAAAAAAAATACGTTATCATAGAACTGCTAAATAAACTCTTGTGGAAAGAACAGAAATGAATCTTCTAATATTGATAATGTCGATTCTCCCTAAAAAAAAATACGTTATCATAGAACAGCTAAATAAACGCTTGTGGAAAGAACAGAAATGAATCTTCTAATATTGATAATGTCGATTCTCCCCCCCCAAAAAAAAATACGTTATCATAGAACTGCTAAATAAACGCTTGTGGAAAGAACAGAAATGAATCTTCTAATATTGATAATGTCGATTCTCCCCCCCCCAAAAAAATACGTTATCATAGAACAGCTAAATAAACGCTTGTGGAAAGAACAGAAATGAATCTTCTAATATTGATAATGTCGATTCTCCCTAAAAAAAAATACGTTATCATAGAACAGCTAAATAAACGCTTGTGGAAAGAACAGAAATGAATCTTCTAATATTGATAATGTCGATTCTCCCTAAAAAAAAATACGTTATCATAGAACAGCTAAATAAACGCTTGTGGAAAGAACAGAAATGAATCTTCTAATATTGATAATGTCGATTCTCCCTAAAAAAAAATACGTTATCATAGAACTGCTAAATAAACGCTTGTGGAAAGAACAGAAATGAATCTTCTAATATTGATAATGTCGATTCTCCCCCCCAAAAAAATACGTTATCATAGAACAGCTAAATAAACGCTTGTGGAAAGAACAGAAATGAATCTTCTAATATTGATAATGTCGATTCTCCCTAAAAAAAAATACGTTATCATAGAACAGCTAAATAAACGCTTGTGGAAAGAACAGAAATGAATCTTCTAATATTGATAATGTCGATTCTCCCCCCCCCCCAAAAAAAAATACGTTATCATAGAACAGCTAAATAAACGCTTGTGGAAAGAACAGAAATGAATATTCTAATATTGATAATGTCGATTCTCCCTAAAAAAAAAAATACGTTATCATAGAACTGCTAAATAAACGCTTGTGGAAAGAACAGAAATGAATCTTCTTATATTGATAATGTCAGTTATTCCCAAGGAATATATGGCAGGAGGTCAGCTGAACTATCGAGAATGAAAAGAACCGATAAGTATGTTGCAACATTAATAGCATTGATTATCCTTTAAAAAAAGTAAATGTTGGGACAGTGTCTGCATTAACTAGAATGAGAATAACAGAAAAGAATGTAGTAATAATTACAATGCTAATTATCTTTAATTGATAATATCTAGAACAATAGATGAAGTAAATGTCGCGCAAAGAACAGCAATGGTTGATGTAATGTTACTCATGTCGCCTCTTCTGACCAATGTTGAGTCATTTTCGAAGATTATAAACCATTTTATATAAGTTCAGCAATGTCAACTGTTTCTCTTATATTTCAATGAACCAGTTGAGCTTTTTTTTTTACTAAATTTCTGTAAATTAATCTTTTACATTGGAGTTCTGATTGTATTTTATTACTTTATACTTTTTCAGGAACTTTTGTCACCTAAATTTGCAAACCTCAATTTTTATGCCATCGACAAGTTCGGCAATTCTTTTTTTAAGTCTAAGGGAAATACAATGTATTACCGTTTTTCCAATACTACACACATTCGTTATATTAGGTTGGTGCAAAAATAATGACGTAATAATGTGGTTTTTTTGACGTTAAAAAATACGTCAAAAAACGACATTATTACGTCATTATTTTTGCACCAACCTAATATTATAAATTCTTATGATTTAAATTAAACATTGTCGTTAAAACAAAAGGTCTAAAAGATTTTGTGCCACATACATACTTTCTAATTGATGCTACCCAAGACAAAATCTTTACAAATATGTCTTAAACGAACACAATCGCAAAATTATTCCAATGTGCACCTGAAAATTAATCAAAATTAACTTTGCATCAGTAAAAAGCAAAATAATGTTTTGCAAGTAAATTAGTACTGCACAATTTTGCGTAAAATTACATACAAAATTGCAAGCATTTTCACAGTTGTTAAATGTCTTTCATACTTTAAATATTTTACGCGTCTATTAAGTTAAAGTTGAACAATTTTATGTTCAAACGTAAAGGTTGATATTCTATGATCTCTCTCGACAGTTTGTAAAAATAAAAATAAATGAAAATTATGCAATGCTGTATTTTTTTAAGAAGTTAGGAACGTAAAAAAAAATTACATTCTATTAACTTTTTCGTATCCTGCGTAATAATGAGGAGACAATGTCAAGGGAAATAACGATGTGAAAAGGCAGAGAAAAAAATAGGTCACATGATTTTTCAAATCCTTTTTTTTCTAATGACGAGCAAAGATAAAGAAAATAAATAAGTTTTAATTCTTGAGATCGTCAAAGGGTTTGGAATCAAAATTACTCGATAAATTCATTTTAAGCCCATTTTATCTTTCAATTTGATAAAATAACTTTTGTTTGCTTTTCTCGACTAATTTATCCCAAACCAACAAATACAGCTTTCTATAATATAATAGAGATTTAAAACTGTTGGTAGCGTTTCAAACAGCTTTAAGGGGAAATACTTTTACACTGTGTAACGATTATTCGAGGTCATATTAATGAACGTTTAAGCTATTTCAAAACGTGAGATCTGCTTTAATAATTCGCCATGTTTTGATTTGAATGGCAGCAGAACGAGTTGAACCAATGTTATGGGTATTAATGGCACCGTTCAACGATTTTATATACACAAAATAGGTTGACCTATTTACTTTTAACTTATGGAAAGACAACTTTCTACAAATCCCTGACATTCCTACGTGCAGGTTCTTGAGTGCAAATATATCTCTCCACCACGTCCCATAAATGCTCGATTGAGCTCATATCGGGCAATGATGATGTTAGTGATTATATACAATCTGTAAATTTAATAATTCGTCTTGATTATAGAAAAAAAAACTAAACATTCAGAAAAGAAGGGAAAAGTTCTTGCTGTTCTTGTGAGTTTTCAGTGATCTCACTTTTCAGTGTTCATTTTTATCCTTTTCAATGAATGAAGCAAAGCTGCATTTTCCTTGGGTGATTTTATTTTCATTTATTCATTCTTTTTTTTTTTTTTTTTTTTTAGTGTAATTCGATCACGTGACACTAGTGTTTTCGTCGGGCTGACAATAGGCAGTTCGCAGTCAATCCAGTTCAAGTCCGTTTCGCTTCGCATAAAACAATTTTATGTTCAAACGTAAAGGTTGATATTCTATGATCTCTCTCGACAGTTTGTAAAAAAAAAAAATGAAAATTATGCAATGCTGTCTTTAGGAACGTAAAAAAAAACAAAAGACAAATGTCAACGACAAAAAGCCTTCATAAATATACAACATCTTTCAAAACGCCAGAGCTCATCACCTGAACAAGATATCTGAGTGCTGACATTTCAGTTATCGACTTTCACAGTAAGTTTTAGAGAAAAAAACATTATGAACATAAAGAAAAATCAGTATTTTTGTTTACACTGAAGATTATTTTATTTAGTCGTCTCTAAATTCAATTTTTAATGCAATTTACTCAATTTTATATTCAATGATTTCTTTATGAAATTATGCATTAATATATACATATGTGTGTGTATACATATGTGTGTTTAAATATATATATATGTGTATATTATTTGTATATTTGTATATAAAAAGTGTTTTCTATTCTTTTAAAGTGCGTTTTAACACAAAAAATAACTTTTCTTAATAATTTTCTTTTTTTTATGTAGGTACCTTCACTAATTCCATGTACGCAAGATTTGAAATTAATTTTTAAATATGAAGAAAGCTTTCTTGAAACTTTTATTTTAACTCTAATTGTAAGTTAAAGGATTTCAAATTTACTATTTCCAGTAGGTGAAATACTCTGTGGTATATTTCAAACAGAAATTATATTGATCGTAATCGATTTTTTTTTCAGTAAATTCGATAAAAACGACCATTTTCACACATTTGTAAACAAAAGTTAATTCTCGGGTTTAAAAATTTTGCAAAAATAAATTATATGTTTCTGAAATGTTATTTGAAGAAAATTAGCAAATTTAAAGTTAAATTAATCTGATTTGAAACAAATATTACTTACTTATAACATAAAAAGTCTGACGTATTAATCGATTTATTAACAGCCGAATAACCGCCGAACGTATTCATTGTTAAGTATGATGGAGCAGACGATAAAGTTTATTTGAGGGTTTTTTTCCGGCAAGGAAACCCTTAAAACATGTGACCTTTTAATGATAATGTTAGGTTTGTACATTACACTATTGAAACTGTTTTTTCAAAGATTTAAAAACTTAATAAATTATTCAATTTAAAATTGTAAAAAAATGAAAACAAATCTTGTAAATATAAATTTTTCATCGAATTTTTTTCTTCAGAGAATATTCACTTTAATATATATTATTCATAAAAACAATTAAAAGTGTCTCTAATTAAATAATGTCTTAATTTTATTCTCTGTATTTTTCGATTCAGATCAGATTTTTGGTAAGACGGGGTACGCTTTTGAAAAAAGAAGTCGGGGATTTAAATTCTTCAAAGAATTCTAATTTTAACTAATATAGGCACTAAAAATTACAACGCTGAATTTCACAAGTGTTCATAAAATTAAATAAGGGAGTTAAATAAATGTAAAAAAAAAAAATATTTTTATCAGGATCTTCTAATAAAAAATTTCAAAAATAATTTCACTCATCTATAAATATGTCCTGAAAATTTAATTAAAATCCAACAATTATCTGATTTTTACAAGAATTTCCAGATTAATGTGTCTGTCACTGCAAAAAAAAAAAGAGGCTAAAATTTGCTATGCAAAAAGTTAGTACAAGTTTTTAATCAAAATTCCGAATGTTCTAAAAAGGAGAAAAAAATTTAATTAATTATTCAAAAAATACTTTGATTCTTTCTCTTAACAACATAAAGATTTTGGCGATAAAACTATTTTCATTGCGTTTGGAACGTTTTCATCACGATATGCTGATATTTTATCGAATTCGTGGAGGTACCTATGTCTATAAAGTCAATGACATGACAGGGTATATGTATTAAACATGGCAATGTTAACCTACTGAATTTCATTTTATGCATTAGTTAAGTGACTATGAACGCGGATTAGTCATTAGAGCAAGACGGCAGAATCTAAGTATTTCATAGGCTGCTGATCTACTAGGCTTCTCCCACACAGTCATCACTAGGGTTTACAGAGAATGATCAGAAAAGGAAAAAATCAAGTGGGAGGTAATTCTGTGAGCAGATATTGTGTTTTTTCAACAGCCACAGAGTCAACCTGTGGTTCATATGGCAACTATTCGTAATTAGATTTTCTGGAAAAGAGGTCATAATCTCGCGTGATTAACATTTACAAAAACGCCAGCACGCTCAATTTCTCAATCGCAGTGACTGATAACTTCGTGCTAGAACAAACATCAACGCTCTAACACCCAATCATATATATATATATATATATATATAAATATATATATATTCTCGATCATACATTTTATAAATATATATTTGTATGTGTGTGTGTGTGTACATATGCTCTATCCTTGATATTGAGCTTTTTAACCCACAAATATAACATATCTTAAAACTATATTATCATGTACAATCCCTCCAAAATTATTGTAACCGTAAAAAGGACAATTCCTTTATTTTTGTCGCTCACTGATAACATTTAGGTTTAAGATCAAATAATGAATATCAGACAAGAGTTCAAAATTTCAGCTTTTATATCCTGGTATTTATAATTAGATGTGTTAAAACAGCTTAGGACATACTACCTTTTGTATCAGATCACTCCATATTTAAGTGAGCAAAAATAAAAGAACAATACTTACCTGCAATAACTGCATTAAATCTGCGACCCATTGGCATCACCAAACTATTTCTTTATTCTTCATTTGTAATGCCTTTCCAGGCTTTTAACGCAGCCTCTTTCAGTACTTGTTTGTTTCTGGGTGGGGGTCTTCCTTCAGTCTCCACTTCAAGAGAAGAAATGCATGCAAGTTATAGTCCGATCATTCACTTGGCCAGCGTAAATCTGCCTACTTTTTTTTCTCCCTGATGAAGTCTTTCCTTGTGTTTGGCAGTATGTTTGGGGTTCATTGTGTCCTGCTGCATGATAAACTTTCTCCCGATTAGTTTGGATGCATTTCTCGGTAAATTGGTAAACAATGTTTCTTTAAATTTCTGAAATCATTCTGCTGCTCACATCATGAGTTACGCCATCAATAAATATGAATGAGCCTGTTCTGCAAGTAGCTATGCAAGCCCTAGCCATCACATTGCCTTCACCAAGCTCCACAGATGAGCTTGTATGCTTTAGATCATAAGTAGATCTTTTCTTTCTCTACACTTTGGCCTTTTCATCACATTGGTAAAGATTAATCACATCAGTCCATAAAAATTTCTTCCAGAACTTCTATCGCTCATCTGTGTACTTCCAATCTGGCCTTCTAATTCTTACTGCTGATGAATGGTTTGCATTTAATGGTATGGCCCCCTATATTTCTGCTATAGTAGAGTCCAATAGTGACAGAAAACCTCGGAGAATCGATTAATCATTTCTAAGATACAAGGTTTCAGATCTTAATCTAAAAATTAGACAATTTTGCTGTTACACGATTTGGACAAATTTGCTGTTATACCCAGCATATATATATATATATATATATATATATATATATATATATATATATATATTCTCTTCAATACATGTACACGTATATATATATATATATATATATATATATATATATATATATATATATATATATATAGTTAGTTTATGCAAACTTAGGTAATCCGTATGAGTAGACCCGAGGAGGATGATATTCGGAGAGCTCAATGTAAAATTCAGAGCAGATATATATATATATATATTCTTGGCTATACATGTATATATATATATATATATATATATATATATATATATATATATATATATATATATATATGTGAGTGTTTGTGTGTGTGTATAATTATAAAAATATATGTATATAACTGTTGCTTTCTATCATGATGAGTACTAAATGTTCGTGAGTAATTACGTTCACGTAAGTTAGAGTTTCTTGAGCACATGCTTTATATGACTGACAAGTGAGTGACACCCATTTCAATTAGTAATTGGGTTCTGCTTGCCACAAACCTATCTACTAGTCCATTCTTCACATTTTGACTCGAACCAATCTTACAGGCATAGAGTTCCTTGCACTCACTTTCTCTCTCTCTCTCTCACACACACACACACACACACATATCTTCACTCCCTCCCGCACACACAAACACAAACACAAACACGTCCGCACAGACTTACGCACTATCACATTTCTCTCTTTTTCTCTTCAATACATGTACTAGTTTTTACACGTATACTGAGATATGAAGTTATTAGAGCCATTATATATATATATATATATATATATATATATATATATATATATATATATATATATATATATATATATATACGGCACGTAGAAGAAAATGATTTTACTTATATTCATCCAATCTTTTAACACACACATGTGCGTAATGAAACTCATTAAAAACATCGGCCATTGATTGTCCAAATGAACGAGCAGGCTCTCAAAAATAACCCAACCAAAGATATCCACACATTTACTCTCTCATTCGCCATCTATTCTCCTTTTACTATGTCAATATCATTCTTTTCTTTTCTTTTTCTTCTCTCTTGATCTATTTTGTGTTTTTTCTATTTAATTCTTTTCTTTTGCCAATCATGCTTTCTCGTTTGCTTCGTAAATCCCTATTATCACTTATATCTACCTCTGTTTACCATTTCACTCTTTTCTCTTATTACCCTTCTTTTATTTTCTCATCTCTCCTCACTCTCTCCCTTTGTTTTATTTGTTGATTATTTCGTTCTTTTCTTTTTCCAAAGTTCCTTCTACAGTTTTTCTTGTTTATCTATGCTTCTCACTAAGACTATTCTGGCCAATCGCCGTCGCTTGCAAACGAAATTAAAAAAAAATCGCGCCTCTTTACTCCATCTTGTCGTCTGCCAAAGAATCAATCAATATTCTAATGGCGATCGTACAGGGAAAAAATCTTTTCTCCTTCTTAGAGTTGATGAAATAAGATTTCCACTGATTTGGTTTACAATATGGCGGAACATAATCTTTTATTTTTAACAATTAGTTTCTTTGTTTCGTTGTTCAGAATGACACCGATCTGTAAAATGCTTGCAACTTTGCGACTGCAATAACTACAGAAATATACATATATATATTAAGATATTTCTGATTCATGATAATGAATGGTACAAAATAAATTGCTGATTTGTTTTTATGGCTTATCAACCTCTTACTGGTTATTTAGAGCCAGAAAACTATTTTGATTGGAAGAATATTTGGAGATAATAATGATTTACTGATTCAAGTCCTAGTAATTAACCCATAGTTGAGGGAGAAGAAGTGAATTCATACCTTTCCCGAGGGTATTTACACTTAAGTGAATATAACCAACCCGACTTGAATTCGAACTCAGCACTCTGATTTCCAATTCCGAACTGTTATCTGGTACAAAATAAAAACCGCCAACATAGTGCAATATATTTATACGTTGTTGTCCTTGTATATTATTAACATAAACCCATCTGAGATAAGACTGACTGTTTCTGTGTTTTCAGCTTACCTTGAAATCGTTCATTTTTTTATCTATTTATATACTGACGTTTTTAATTATTTCACCCCAAACAAGGCGATAACACCATAAGCCGAAAGGTCAACTGGGAGTAAAAGATGAATGAAAATACTTTAGAAGGATCCGGAAACCCAGTCCTAAACAGGAAACAAAAGATAAACTTTCCACAAAGGTGTTTGAACCGGGCGGTAGGCGAACCTATCTACTCCTGTTCACTTCATCATCAATTTGTTCAATATAATATCTATGCAGCGGCGTATCTAGCCTTCGAGGGTAGTCGTAGAATTTGCCGACCCTCGAAACAGCATTCTAAAACTAGACAACATCTACAAAGTATAAAATTTTATTTTGTTTTTTTTACAGAATTAAAAAATAAAATACAAAAACATTTTTAAAATAACTAAACAAAAAAGGAATTTTTAGGATAAAATATTATTATTTTAACAATATAGGCTCCTATGCAAAAAGATTCTATGACAATAATTTATTCATAGTGTAACCCTCAACGTAAATGTCCAAGGAATTTATGTCAAAAGTGAAACGAGAGAAAAAGACACAATTAATTCATCCAAGTGCCACCCACAAAACTTTGCCATCCACAAAACTTTGCCACCCACAAAACTTTGCCACCCGATGCTGATTGCTCCCTCTGTCCGCTTTTAGGTATGCCAATAACTTTCTTCATTTGATAAAACTGTCTAAATAACTTGTGTCCTTTTACTAAGCAACAATCAGGTCAGTAGTGCAGTTGTCGATCGTAGCCGGGATCATCGAGTTTATGCGAACGATCCTTAGCTGCACAGTATGTGCTTCGCCAGGGCTACATACAGTTTTGAATTCAATGTTTTCTTTCGCCTACAGCCAAGGCTATAGAACCCAGTCTGTCCTGCTATTTACCCACAGCTGGGTTTGAAGAATTATACCATTCCTAATCGGTGTCTCTTTTTAATGGTTTTAATCAACTTCTCTGGTCCCTCTAAAAAAAAAGAAAGAATGGTTTAAAATGATACAGAAACTCAATCATCTACTGCCGTTCGTTTGTTTGCTGTTTCTCGTGACAACTAATGAAATTCTGTGAAAAAAAAGCTACAGGAAAACAACGCATTCCCAATAAATGGAAAATATTTTACAACTGCTTGTTCACTGATTTTTTTCCTGTTGATCATCGTCTTGAAAGTTGTCGGTTCTTGTAAAATATTTATAATAATCCCATTATTTTAACTCACCAAAGGAAATTCTCGCAATTTTTGTTCTATATAAATATAAAAAAAAAACTTCTACATCTGACTTGTTTACTGGCCTACTTGGTTCGTTTTTAAGATTACTACCTTCCATAAAATGCTTATAAAACGAACTGGAAATGGGGCCGTAATTAATTAGTCCCTTAGGATGCCCATTCTCATTGTTTTCTCTTTCTAAACGAGTCCTTCACAAATAATTAATTTACACTACCGGCCCTCCTTATAATGGTGGCCTTCATAAAAATGACCATTGTTTTGTAAAAGAGACTTGAAATATCTATTGTTTCAACTGCAACTATTTAAGGAATTATGTTACTTACCATCATAAAAGAGAGTCCTTATAAGTACTCTCTCTTTCTTCCTTTCTCCCTTACTCTATCTCACTCTCTCTCTCTTTCAATCTTCCTCTCTGTCTATTTCTCTTTCGCTCTCTTAAGCTGTATTTATCAATAACCCGTTGAAAAGAAAAAATCCTCTACTGATATCATTTTCTCTCACCATCCTTTCCTTTTCCCTCTTCCAATCTCATTCTCACACATTCCTTCCTCACGTAACCCTATACTTTATCTTTCTTTTCTCACTCTATTTATTTCTCTCTATCTCTCTCTCTCTCTCTCTCTCTCTCTCTCTATCCCCTATCTATCTATCTCTCTCTCTTTCTTTCTCTTTCTGCTTTCACTAAAGAAAATAATATTCTTTTATAAAAAGAACCTAAAATTTCTACCGATATAAGTTTCCCAGAACTTTCATAGATTACACAAACGTATTCAATACTGTACGATAATGAAATATTAGCAAATAATATGATTATATAATTATAATTAATAACGAATTCTTAGGAAAACTTGGCCTACATGAAAAAGATAGAAAAATAATCCGTAACCTGTTTAAGCAGCAAGCAGCTTGTATGTGGATTGAAAACGAATTCAGTGAGTATACAAAAATAAAAAATAAAAAAGTGATTGTCTTTTCTTCCTGGATCTATTAAATTTATGCTTCAAAATGATTCGAAAGGATTTGAAGACCTATCAGGATTTATTATCAATGGACGTAACCTTGACAACATATGCTATTCAGACGACACTGTGTTTGTGGTAGATTCAGAAGAAAAAGTAAAAGAAACTATCAGTCGATGAAAAGAAAAGACTTACCAGTGACAAGAAAGGACTTTCCATTGACTGCAAAATCCAGAATACATGAGACAGAAAACACAAACTAGGAATTACATATTTTGGATGTAACATTCAAATTAGTCCGGGAATTGAATTATTTCGAAAGAATGATAAAAGTGCAAGAGGGAAATTTGAAGGTGCATACAAACATTGATGGGTGATTTATTATTAAAGTTATTAAAGAATCCAATAATGTGCTGAAAATTGTATCTAATGTTTAATATTCCTATCTATTTCGTTACGGATGAAGACAAAATTTCAGCCTCTAAAATAAGGAATATTGAATGTACCTTGGTCAGATTATGTAGCAATAAAAGAAGTTTTGAAGAGTATATTAACATTACTGCTAAAAATAAGAAATAGCTGACATTTTGTGAGGGCACATAATGAAAAAAGATGGTTGGCAGAATTAATACTCATATTGTAAACGAAAGATGTGAATCAAGTAGCAGCAATAAACCTACTGGGTAAGTTTATAGTTTGAATCAATTTCATGTCTGCCACTAATGACCTTATCTAGAATTCTATTTCTGGCTACATTATGCCATAATCTCAGTTTTCTTTTTTAGTTTAATTTTGAATTTAGCGTAGGTCTGTCACCTGATTGGTTAATCAAGATAAACCCACAAACCTCATTTTAATTCTGATCTGTTGTTTTCTCGTCTTCTCTTTACTTTCGAAAAAGACGCAGTATTTTGCTTTTGAAATTAAAAATAATCGTTTACACACCAACTATTTTCCATCTCCTAAAGAGGCACAACTTGGTGTCGAAACACGAAAGCTATTGTGCAGAGATTTTTAGCCTGATTTTGTTTTAATCTCCTATAATAAATAATATAAAGTTCTACTCTGTATTGAGCCTTTTTAAAATTAAATGCTACGGACAGTAGGACTGTATTCCATTTGTTCTTATTTTATAACTGAATATATATATATGTGTGTGTGTGTGTGTGAAAAATTTCTCAGAGTTAACCTGTAGAAAAAGACAATTTGTATAAAGGTAAAAATAATAAGAAAACTGTATTATTAGCCGACGCGTTTCGTCTAATGTGGACTTTTTCAAAGCAAAAACGAAATGAATTTATTGAAAACAAAGTAACAATAGTTACTTTATTTTCCTAAATTCAACAAACAGAATGTCACTATTTACATTAATCGGACTATTCTCCTCATCTTTGTTGCCATATTTATCACAACGTTTCGGCCGATGTACGCTCCGGCCTTCTTCAGGTGGTTGGAATATCGAACTGAACCCTTTATTTCGCTCGCTGGGGTAGACTGTTCTAGTTCCACGTGCCATGTTTAATGGATGTCAGTTATCAGTTATCTCCTGTTAATTCCCCTCGCCAAGTTCTCCACCGCCTTAACCAGGTATTGAACTCACACTCTTTGGGTCCTGTCACTGGATCTAACTAACGCTTTTATCAACTGTGTCATGTGCCCTTGAGGACATCTGTGTATGAATTTCTGGGTATTATAAACCTAATGTCTTCAGCAACCAGTTTTTACTAGTGCTTCTATTGCAATTTTTGATGTTATCATTGCATGTTTTTTACCATAGCTCATATTGCAATTTTCGTTGTTATTATCGCTTTCTCTGGCACTCCTTATTATTGGTTCCCATATTGTATTCATTTCTATTCTCAGGAAATGTTTGTGGCCTAGCAAATGTGCTGATTCCTTAAGTATACGAATTTTCAAATGATGTTCTTTGTCTATGATTTCAACCTGATCCCACAGAGGGCGGTGATCTGCCGTTTCTCTCCATGTGTGGTCAGCCACGCCTGATTTTCCACTATTGTCTTCATCTCAAAGAATAATGTAAATAGTGTACATAACACCTCATCTCAGAAATATAGACAGAAACAGAATGTCCTTAGCAAGTAGAAGAATTTAGAAAACGCTATTGTATTCATACTTTCAATATTATATATATATATATATATATATATATATATATATATATATATATATATATATATATATATATATATAATTGACTTACAAGCGAAGTGAATAACGCAAGAATACGATTAAAATCACATAATAGGATTATCGTTTTCATTCTGTTTATTTAGTCCTCATCAAAAACGGATTATGTATTTTTTTAAATCAAAATTAATCCCACGTGTCTGCAGAAAGAAAATATTATTGTCGATATGAGTTCTCTTTGTTTTATGACAAAATTAGAAAAAAGTTGACTTTCCGCTCATAACTAACTCAGGATCATGATAAATTGATTTACTCCCACACACCTAGACACCCACATACATGCAGACACCTCCATACACAAACACACACACACATTCAGACGAATATCGACAAGCTAACACACACACACTCATATTCAGTAATAATAATTATACTAACATTTGATATTTTATATTTTTCATGCTTGACTTTGATGTCATTTACACTATCACAAATACAATAAACTAAATAGTTACTGATGTCGGAATGATTTTAAACGAGACAGCGATTCCAACTTGAAAATATTTTGTTAGAAACAGAAGCAGAAAATGTTTTGGTTTTAGTTCGTTCCTAATCGAAAAGAACTTTTGAATAAATCAATTTCATGCACCAAGAAATTGTTTTCCTTGTCTGCAGTATTTTTAGACCAATTTTATTTTCTGAATTACCGACGCCGTACAGATCTGCATCATTATGATATATAATAATAGATTATAGCTGTATATATTAATAAATAAAAAAAAACATAGAAATTATTTTTATATAAAACTCAATGTGAATTTATATCTTTATCGGTCACGCATCCTTATCTTCGCTATTTGACATAATAAGTCAGTTCTTATCATAACGGGAAACGTTATTCGAAAAGGGATTAAACGGCTAAGCACACTTTCTTACACTCTAGTAAAAGTTCAGGCTTATCACCTCATCACGTTGATATACCAAGTTAAGCAACATCGTACCTGGTCAGTGCCGAAATGGATGACCTCTTGCAAATACCAGGTGCGGTAGCTTGGATGTGCGGATGGTGTAATCGATAATGGCTTAGAGCTGAGTTCCAATTCTCGTTGGGTTCGTTATATTAATTTACGCGCAAATACCCTCGGGAAAGTTATTAATCAATCTCTTCCCCCTCCAGATATGGGTTAATTAGTAAAACTTGTATCACTAAACCATTATCATTTCCAATAAAAGAGAGTCTTACAATCTAAAAATATTTTCTGGCTTTAAATAACCTGCAAAGGGTTGATAAACCGTAGAAAATTAATCACACTAATCTAGTAAAAGTTCGTCCGTTTTGGGATTCTTTTCTTAAAAAAAAAAAGTGACACGTTGTTGATATATACAGCGAGCGTAAGATTAATGGATCTTTTCATAATGAAAAATTAGAGTAAAAATATTTTCAATGTGAGTTAGAAATCTTGAAAAACGAGGGAGGTCACGTTTCATTCTCTTATCTAGTTCAGAGTACAAGCTGACTTAATCATAATCCAGGATGGGACGTCATTTCTTTAAAAAGCAAATCAGTTCTCATTTCTTTCACACACATCAAGGTTATCACATTTGATCATCTTTTTCAGAAAACTACTGGGTTCAGTCTGTTTCTTTTGGACACCATCTTTAATTTAAGCAGATTCTTGAAAAAATAAAACAGATCAGTTCAAGATGAGAAAATATCTGTTCCCTAGCTTCGTTCCAGTTCCACCGCCATTCTTGTCACATCTATAAACATGAGAAACACCATTCCTTTCACCCCAGACCACGAAGGAAACATGTTGTCACATATGTACGCGACGTCGATGAATACGAATTGTTTGCGCCCGATGAGAGTTGTCAGTTCGCCAACATAGTCCCAAAACGGACGAACTTTAGTAAAGAGAAAGACGGTGTGCTTAGCCATTTCTTCTATGCCACTTTCGCATCGATTACAATCGAGCTTTTCTGCTGTGTCGGCCATGATGCCTACGTCATTGAAAGCAGCGCATTCCGGACCAATCACCCGATAAGTGAAAACACTTTTATTGAAGTAATCTGCACTCGATGCACAAGATCTCCGCTTTACCGACAACTCGTACCTCCCGCAGAGGCAGATCCGAAACAACTTCCTCTGCTAATCCTTGGCATAACGTCTTCCCAGACAGTGAAAGTTACTGGCCGCTGAACCTTGCGCAAAACCTAACAAAACTCGCCAAAAACTGCTTCTGTACGCTGAGTCGACGACGACGCTCGGCCGCGGGGTGTTGTGGAACAACGCCAAGTATAGAGAAAGCCACCCTAACTCAGTACTCTCAAGAAATTTCTTCCGTTAACATTTTAACCGAGACGCAAATCTGTTATTCTCTCAGGGTAAGAAGAGCAAACGCTTGAGTACCTTAGTATTAGGTTGGTGCAAAAATAATGACGTAATAATGTCGTTTTTTGACGTATTTTTTAACGTCAAAAAACGACATTATTACGTCATTATTTTTGCACCAACCTAATACTACCCTCAGAGAATGGAGGTACTGTCAGCCGGGAAATGATCAAATGGAATAATTACATGAAATACATCTCCGCACTATTATTTATGAATAAGCTCTTTTGGAACCAGATTTTTGCCATCACTACGACCAGTTCTTCTGCAGATAAGGTCGAAACTACATCACACTCTGAAAATGTGGACAGGTCCATTTGTCCTACAGAAAAGTCCCAGAAAAGAAGCTTCCTTCCAAGTATCAAATGATAATGTGTAACAAGCGGAAAGCTTTCAGTGATTCTATTGTAGGCAACGAGTTTTAAAACTTAAACTTTCCCGCTCTTTTCGATTTAGATTTTCCCGAGTTAATAACATTTTTATAAGACAGCCGAACAATTTAGATGGCATTTTTTCGGCTTGAAATCGTCGATCACTTCAAATAGAATATATTTTCTGTCGACGTGGAAAGATTTTATCGACAATTCAACTGCGACATACCTGGCTGAACTTGAAAGTTCAGATGCTCTATGATCGAGCAGAAAACACAGCTGTCATTTTCACAATGGGAATGAAAACCAACAAAACATGTGAATATCGTGAGGTACTGTCATTTAACTTGCTGCTGTCATGGTTTCGGGCATCAATTTGCAATTTACAGACCGAATTTAAGATGAGGAAAGAAATTTAAAAGTAAGCAAATTTATTGGAGTTCAAAAGAAGATCGTTTAAAAATGCTCTCTTAAACATATTGAGTTATACAATAATTAATCGATAAGTCATGGCAGACTTAAGTTTACTGATTGTTAAATGTTCTAGACAGAGATTTGACGGCCAAATAAGAATTACAACATTAAAATGAATTTCTTTAAGAAACATGAAATTTTCCAGCATATAATTAAAGGATTGGATGTGCTGTTGTACTTTTCCTTTAAATATTAAATGTACGAATGATCTCGTTACGAACAAGTTCGCAGATTAATGGTTGACCAAGTTTTCATAAAAATACGGTAAATATTTCCTCTCGTTACAATTATATAAGAACAGCGTGTACTATTATTATTTATGTGTATATACGTAAAGTTATAGCAGCAGTAGCAAAAACTGATCTTGTATGAAAAAGACCTTATACAATAGTTACTAGTTCAATGATTACTTTTTAAAAAATAAAAAACTGACATATAATTATCTTCTTAACATGACCCAGTGGATAAAAAGCGTCGGTTGAAGTAATCCAGTGACTTGACAAAGAGTTGTAAGTTCAATACGTGAACAACAAAACTTGGAGAGTTACTAAAGGGAAATAACTGAGATCTCCAGAAAAAGCATGGCCCGTGGATCTAGAACAATCTACCCGTGGACTAAATAAAAGGTTAGGTTCGAAATTCCGACGTATATCACCTGAAGAAAAGCCGGAGCATACAACTGCCGAAACGTCGTGAATATGACAATGAAGATAAGGAAAACAGTTCAAATAATGTAAATATGTAATTAACTTTTCGGGGAAAGATTGACTGACTGTGCAGATTTTTATTTTATTCATTTTTCCAGAAATAATTTGCTTGCTTGGTTTCACGGCTTCTTAACCCTTCTACAAATAAATTGTCGGGAGTTTATGCGGTGTCGCTCTGATGAGACCAAATGGAGACAGCGCACAAGGTGATAGCATCAAAATTAATTCTGTGTTATTTCATTTAAAAACAGTCAACTTGATGGTAGTTTTTACTGGCATTTCAATATCTATGATTTTGGCTGCTTTTCATATGCTTTCCGTTGATTGGTTCGTTAGAATTATTTTTGATTGGTTAGAAAAGACATATATTCAAATACAAATATTCCTGTTCTATTATGCACTTTTTGCACCGATTCTGTACCCGAAAAAATTATATGAAACATTAGCTTACGGCCATATCACGTTGAAACACCGGTTTCCGTATGATCACCGAAGTTAAGCGACATCGAGCCTAGACAGTACCTAAATGGGTGAACGTTTAAGAATACCAGGTGCTGTATACTTGGATGTGAGGGTGTTCTAATGGATAATGTCTCGAAATTGTTAATCGGAGAGCAGAGTTCTAATTCCAGTTGGGTTCGTTATATTCACGTACACGCAAATACTCTTGGGGAAGGTATGAATCTATATCTTCTCCCCCAGCTATGGGTTAATTAGTAAGACTTGTATCACTAAAACCATTGCTATCTCAAAAAATATTGCGTAAAAATATTAATATTTTGGCATTAGATTTCGGTATATCAACCAATGGAGGTTGATATGTCACTCAACAAAAACAACAAACCAACCAACAGCCTCTTTAAAATAGAAACTTCAAATTTTCTTAATGTAAGTGCGTGCATTAATATATATGAAACAAGCCAATTGAAGCGCCAATATATACGAAATAATCTAATTGTAATTATCTTATATGAATTTCTATGCTTTTTTACTAATTGATCACTGATTCTTTATCATTTTCAATGTTTTTAAAGAAAAGGGTGTACAAAACAATATTTATATCTGACTTTTGTAACAAGAACAGAAATCAACAATAAAATTCATCCAGACAATGCTTATTTATTTCTTCTTGTCGATTGCAATTTTACTGAGAAAACATTACACTCTTCATAAATCTTACTGTTTCTCTGCATATGGACCATCGATTTTTATTCATCATTTGACCTTATCAGTATAATTTGTAATTATTATAAACTTTTATTAAGTTTTATTGCATATAATAATGTTTAGATTCAGTTCTGATTACCAGTGATAATGTGTTTTTCAATGCTAATTTTGCATATTTACTTTTATTTTTCATCTTGAAAAGTTATCTATGAATACTTTTAAATTAATTTTGAAAATAAATATATTATTTACAACTTCAAAACACTAAATTTCAAATATAAAATCGTCGAAATTATAAGAATTATTAAATCTATATATAATGCTCAAAAAGTACATGTATATCTCTAAAAGTTATACAGACGCGGCGTACATTTTACTAAATTTATGGTCCGGGCCAATTCACATATATTATTAACAAGCCTCTTTGTTTTGGCAAAATAAACTTGTTTTTTGGCAAATGTAGCAAGGTTAACTGTCAATAAACCGTAGCTCTCCATTGGCTGAAAAAACAAACGGTAATTTCGGGTGATAGCTCAGTAGAAGACATCTTCTAGGAGCTGTCTCCCTCCAGAAGGTTGGTGATCATGGCTCTCCATGCTTAATATTCTTCGAAGCTCTAAGCAGTATCTGTTCCCTTACTATCTTTGCCATCCATTGACATATACTCGTTAAGCAGTCCATCTTATCATCAATATATCCTGTGAGTGTCCAATTTTCCAAACCTTCTTTTCTCATTATGTGTCCCAAAAATTTCAACTGTTTCTTTCTTATTCTAAACGTAAATGTCCTTTTCGTTCACATTTTCCTAAAAACTTCCTCTTTACGCACATTTTTCGTTCATGGTATTCTCAGCATCCTTCTGTAGAACCATATTTCGGTTGCCTCAATTCTATTTTTCCCCTGTGGAGATATTCTGAATATTCAGTGACATATATTACGATTGATATTAAATGGCAATTGAGCATTTTTTTTTCCTTTGTTCCTAACGAAATTTTCTAGTTTCCAAAGATTTTATTTAACTTTTGGAGGTATTTTCTTTATTCTCATGCCTTTTCAGATGTCTGTGTCCCATTCTCCATCGTCTGGTATGACACTTTCCAGATTTAAATTTCTGTAGAGCCAGATCATGACTAACATAGAGTACTGCTACCATGTATAGGCAGGAGCTGTCTATTCTTCACTTTCTGGTTTCAATAGAGTTCAAAAGTGTCTTCGCAGCCTTGTGGGTGATGAATTGTTTTCCACCCTACAACCACCTTTTCCTAGAGACGAAACGTTTCAAGCCACTCGCTGTTCTACCGCTATTTCCATGGAAACTGTTCAAACGAATACATCCTTTAGTTCCACCAGTTCTAATCTTCACAGCTAACACCCCCCATATCACACACATTGTAGCAAACCCCCACCCTCATCCCCTTCGTATTTCATTCGTAAGTTTTACTCGAACATCTTCTTCACACTGCTTTATGGACGATTTTCCGATCACTACAGTCTTAACCTATTCAAGTCTAGGGCTAACCGTTATCTTCCACAAATATCATCATAAACTATTTCACTTACTGTAAAAGCTAGCCCAATTTTTTCAATTTGTAACTCGCATCTTGAGGTGTCTCTTTTGCTAATTAAAACTCGTAAATCGGGTGAATGTTGCGTAAATGAGTCAGGGGTGGATGCGGATGTTCGTATGTGTGCTAAACACTTTAAACACTGTCAATATCATTATAGTCGTTTTTCATACTGTTCTTTTGTCGCCAAGTATATTCTTCTGTGTTTCTTCTTAATGTATAGTCGATTTCACTTCATATCAACCGGACACTTCAATAATAACAAATGGAAAGGGAGCTTATATATGTAGTATTGTTGATTATTTTATATTTTGGATAAAACATGATTTTTATAAAACGAAATCGTTGCCTAAATACAGGATAATCTTTTGTAGTTAATTGTTAAGAAATGATTTTCGGGTTGATGAAAGTGTTTAGAGATGTTCGAGTATTGTAACGATTATCGGCGCAGCCAATTTTAAATTCCTTCCTAGTTTATTGTATTCCCTTTCGTACTAATGACCTTTGGAAAGACATGAATCCATTTCTCCCCTAGCTGTACGTTAAATGGCAATGTAGATTGGCCTTTTTAGTTTACAATCAATCTGGGGATGCATGGCCATTTACAAATAATGACGACAAAGTATTTACATGATCACCTACGCCTTGCAGGAACATTGCGTTTGAAAAAAATATTTTAATACCTTAAGAAGGAAATCAAATAACAAGAAAGATTATGCTCTGAAGCAAATAAATGTATCTTTCTTATATTTATTTATATTTTTTCTCACAGCCTCGCGACAAAATCTTTAACTTCATTTCTGTTGTAATTTCGTTAAACATTTAAAATACTGATTTTACATTTGCCAAGTTTGACGTTTAAATTCACCTTTTTTACTACAGAATTTACAATTGTCAAATTGTCATTCACTTAATACTAATTTCGAAAAAATTTTTAAATGATTAAGATCTTTGTACCATTTTGATGTTGCAGCCACTCATCACTTAATGGTTATGTTCCCTCCCCATGACATGGTTACTAAATGAACTGGTGTCTAAGAAATTGCGCTTAACCGCTATTAAAGACATGTGTAATGAATTTGTGCCAACCAGCTTTAGATAGATTTAATATCAATTTTTGCTCTATTTGTGACATTTCTAAATATCTTTTTTATTTAATAGTAAACGTAATAAGCAAATTCAAAAATCAGTTTTATAGCCTGCACATTTCTACTAATTTTTACTAATTGCCGTATTTTTACAGAGTGTTATTTTAATAAAATACAATAAAGATATACAAGAAAGAAAGAAAAAAACTATCAAAACAAGAATATAACTTTCATAAAACGTTCTTATTGTTGTTGTTGTTTTCAGACTCAAATAAAAAAAAACAACTAAGTAAAAGAAATATTTTTTTCTTTCATTAAGGAATTTATATTTTCTCTGTAGACATTCAAAAAAAGATTAAAAGTTTTTTCATTTATAACACAGACTCTATTTTTTCAAAGATGATTTCTGCCAATCTAGAAGTACTGGAAATTTAAAATGTTCCATATTGACGGTCCTTGATAATTTATGGCTAAATTCTAAATTACTCCCCCGTCTCCCAACAATACTACAGCTCTGTACAGGAAAAGCAAATTGTTATTTATTTTTCACTTTATTTATAAATTTTATTTATTGTGATTCATTTTGAAGAGAAATAAAATTATCAGGTTCAAAATTTCCGTACAACGTACAATACAGACTATTTGGAATTTTATTGTCGTAAGTCCGGGGGGTCGTAAAACAGGTAAGACATTAAGCGAAGAGTGGCTGTAATTAAATGGCTTACAATCATTTTAGAATGGGTGTTCTGACCTAGATATAAATATAAGGTAAGTTTAGATTGCAATATTTTTCTAAGTGTCATTTACTGTTCAGTTTCTGTTGCAGAGAGTAGCTCTGGCGCCATGACACCCACAAAATATATGCTGAATTACTGCAAACAACGCATCCCAATTTTGTATCTAAACGACAGCCTCATTCTGGAACTCAGCAACAACGTGATAAGCTCTCGCAAAGAAGCAGTGTATGAACATTGCAAACTGAAGGTCCGTGCGGCACCAACCAAACACATATTGCTGCAATTTTTTGAACTGAGGATTACAGACACGCATGGCACTCCAGATAGGTAAATCAAATAAAAGGGAAACACTTGTTTTGACTGTTGTCCCATTTTATTCTATTTGTTTTCTTTTTTTTTATCTGCACAAATATCCACTGATATGCATGATAAGAAACTGATACATATCCAAATAGACGAATCGGGTCATTCATTTTCCTCCAGGAACATATTAATTCAAACAGATACAAATATATTCTATATTACGTGGACATATTTATAGACAATCATTCTCATGCACATCTATACATGCTAGCAGACAACCGCACACATTCGTATAAAAGATTCATATTGGTTTATTGCCACCTGTTTCTAGTTTAACTCTTCAAATCTGTAAGTCACATATGCTTAGAATATTGCTGCCGCATATGGTCTGGTGCCTTTGCTATTTAACTTGAGCTCCTTGGTAAAATCCAAAGAAGAATCAGCAATATTATTGGTCCTTATCTGGCGACCCGGTTTCAGTCACCGCTATAAGGTTACCTCCTTGTATCTTTTCTATAAATACTTTCATGGTCATTGTTCGAATGAGCTCTTCGCTATGCTATCTAGAGTTTGTTTTTTTTTTAAATTTAGACTTAAAGCCTGTAAAAGTTGAGCTGGCTAGATGTAGCTGTAAGTTCTATGCTAATAGTTTCTTTTCTTGCACTTCTCACTCCCTTCCAGCTCCATACTTTCCAACCAAGTTGAATTTGCAAAAAATTAAGTGCAGCGTCAATCGCTATCTACTGCTGATTACTCTTTCCTCTTCCCGCTTTATTAATGATCCTGTTCCTAATTCTTCCACAACCTGAAAACCCTTGTGTCTTAGTGGCTTTACTGCCTTGCATGAGATGATACCGATAAAAAATTCAAACCTAACTGAATTGATCGTATACTTTATAAATATTTAAAATCTTGACAGAATTTTAAAACTTTTCTTATGTTTCTTTCTTATTTGAAACTATTTCAACAAATTGAAATACACCAGAATTTTAATATGAAATGCACCCGCTTAATAATGCGCCATTCGTCTGTTTTTGATTTCAGATTGCAAATCTTTGACAACCCCCCAAATAAGAAAACGATGTTACTGACGCCCCGCCATGGCGCCTATGGAACTTACCCAGGAGAAAGGTCACGTGGTGTGAGAGATTATAATTCGTCATACAATGAATTAGAATTGAACTATTTCGGCAGGCCTACAGTGGAAGCTCCTGGTTTCAAGCTTTTGCTTACACCTTTCATAAGTAAATATTTTTTTTATTTATTGCTTTCTTCAAAATCTGAAAATCTTTCAAACACGATACTTCATCATTTTATAATGCCTTTAAATGTAAGATGTCTCTTAAAAGAAAAAATGATCAATTTTCTCTATTGCATTCTCAGTTTTAAATTTTGTTACTATTGTACATTGGTTTAAATGCAGATGTTC
This sequence comes from Acanthosepion lycidas, assembly GCA_963932145.1. NCBI lineage: Eukaryota > Metazoa > Mollusca > Cephalopoda > Sepiida > Sepiidae > Acanthosepion > Acanthosepion lycidas. The sequence continues at coordinate 24,820,489 of OZ010611.1, read as the reverse complement.
CACAGAGCTCTATCCTTGGACCTACAATGCTTCGAATTTTCATAAATAACCTTCCTGGTGGCATCAGTTCTCAACTATGTATCTATGCAGTTGGCACATCTATTTACTCCTGTCTTTAAAATAAGTATGATTGATGCAATGAATTCAAATTAGCAGCTGATCTCAAAATGACCTACATTCTATTGTTAACTGGGGCAAAGAATGGCTTGTTAATTTTAACGCCTACAAAACAAAAGTGCTCTCTCTTAATCGTCTGAGAGAACCCTTTCTACTTTCTATCAACATGGCTGATGCTAACCTCCAGGAGAGTGACTCATTGTACCTTCTCCGTTTTCTGCACAAATGAAATGGAAAAATTATATCGAACTAGGTCTGTTGCTAGGAACATTTATTCTCCATGTCGTGATAGACAATCTTTCTCGACCGAATCTATCTTACACATTTATAAGTCTACCAGTCATCCGTGCTTAGAATATGGCCGCCACATATAGTCTGGTGCACCCGCCTTATATTTAGGGATACTTGATAAAATCCAAGAAAGAATCTGCGATGTTATTGGTCATGACCTGGCATCTAGACTTCAGTCATTTTCCCATGACAGTAACGTAGATTCCCTGTGCCTTTTCTATAGATACATTCATGGTAAATGTTCTGATAAACTCTCCTCTATGGTTGTGTTTGAATGAGTGAGTGGTTGGGATGAATATGGTAGGTTTTATTACTAACACTTTTTTGCTTGGATTCTTGTATATAGATTGTATATTGATTGGGGTTTATATTTTTAAGTTGGTATTTTAGTCTCCTCTCCCCACCTACAATGAAATGTACATATGGGGATTCGTTAAGACTTTCATAGAGACAATGAGGTATTATGGTGAATGTAGTAAGAAAGGTAAGTAAGAATGCGATGCGTTGGTGTTAGGAATATTGTTTTATGTTTGGGTCAGTGTTTGTGGCTAGCTAAATTTAATGTTAAGACAGAAGAAGACCGTCCCGATTCTCTCTTTTGGCCTTGTACCACACTTTGTATCATTATACAAATAAATACCACTCTCCTCTATGGCTCCTAGACTCTATGACTTCAAGCGCACTACTAAATTGGAAGCAAGATCCCATTATTTTTACAACGGACATGGTACGTTCGAGGCTAACATTTTCTTTTCTCGCACTTCTCGCTTGTGAAACTATGTTCCGGCTTCTTACTTTTCAGTCAAGTTTGATCTTCATTCCATTCGCAAATACAACTTCTAAGTAACTAGAAATCGCCTAAGCTAAAATTCGAATTCAAACTAACGAGTCTTTTTTGTATGCCAATAACCATTATGTCACCTCATAACTCTTACACATCGCCCCCCCCCCCAAAGATAAATCATTTCTCGTAGGAAGAATTATATTTTCTTTTTCTTCCATTTCTTGATTGTACCATGTTGCACCAAAATTATTCCTGTAATGATGTCCCCATGATTTATTAGATGCAGATCGATAGTTTCACGGCAATTTTCTTCCTTTAATTGACGAAGATTACCTTTTTTGACAATTTCTACTTGTGGTTAATTTTAATCCATCATTTTATTTACTTAATTTTGTATTATTATTATTATTATTATTATTATTATTATTATTATTTCCTTTGATTTCTGTTGTATACTCATTTTCATTCCGGGTCCCAACCAGAGACCTAAGGCAAGAAATGACTTTATGATATTTTTGAGTGATTATTTTTTAAAAAAACAAAAACCTAAGTTCACACACATTCTATATACATATGGCTCTTTGTAATTTGTGAGCTGTACTTGTGAGCACAATTTTTTGTATTTCTTTAAGGCATGGGCTGCCAGGAATCCCTTCAATGAAGCTATTATTAGGTTGGTGCAAAAATAATGACGTCAAAAAACGACATTATTACGTCATTATTTTTGCACCAACCCAATAGAACCTCTTCTAATCAATCCGAGGGCTCTAACTACAACTAGAATTATTGATGTCTTCATGTGCCACGTTTTTGAGATTTCCACTTCAAAATTCTTGTATTCTGATAGTTTTCTTCAGGCTCTTCAAGGATATAATTGCAATCTGCAGGGACTGTTATGTAAATAACAAAACACATCCTTTTCTTTTGGTTTTTGATCACGATGTCTGGGCGATTAGTTTTGATTGTTCTGTCTGCGGGCATTGTAAAATTGTTACATGTCCTATCTCTGTAAACGGGTCTGGGTGATGTTCATACCAGCTACTTGCAATTCCCCTCGCATAAAAGTTGCACATTTTTCAGTGCAGATATTGACCCACTCTACCATGCCAAGTTTCATATTTAGTGAGTGCTAACACCGTCCAACCTGATACAAGATGGTCACTTATTTCTGGACATTTATCACAGAATCTGTATTTCGGGTTAACACTATTTTTCAATATGTGTGTTTGGTAATTTCTAGTTTAGCAAGAATTGGTCTTGAACAGCAAGAATAAAATCTTTGGTTTCAGCTTTTAACCCATCATTACGTAAACACTGATGAGTGCGGGGTTTTGTCTTCATCAGCCAGTTTTGTTATGGGTAGAGTATTGACCATGAAGAGGCTTATCTTGACATCTTTTCTGCATTTGGTACATTGCCTTTGCTTTAGTTCTCTTTTTTTAGCTTTCTTTGCCGTTGCGGTAGGTATATGAATTTGTTGTATTCCTTTATTGCTCAATATTGTTTATTATTTCTTTCATGTTCTTTGACATTATTATTATTATTATCATCATCATCATCAAATAATTAAAAATCGAGACTTTATTAAATAGTTAGATGAAGTGAGAGTCACATTATGGCGTTGTCAACACAACGTCATGCGCATGCCTGAGAACTGACGCCCAGAAAGTGTTTTTTTTTTTTTAGATGAATTGCAATCAGACGAGGGCGTTGGTGGTGATCAGTACGTGCAATGCATGGTCCATTCCCATGTCATCTTTGAAGGCTGGTAATATTTTTGCTGGTCAATTAGAAAATGTGTCCATATGGACACTGTGGAAAAACACGAAATTGCGCTCAGAAGCATTCCCCTGCTATCGTCCAAAATCTTTCGTATACCCTCCAAATGGAAAATAAAATTACAACGTTCTCGTGTTGGTCTAAGCAGCCACACGGGAACTCATACATTATGAGAGGAACATGGCCACTTTGTCTGTAATGTAAAGACGGTCAACAAGAACGGCAACGATGAAGACTTCGGATTTAGATGATAAATAATAAAAAATGATTTTTATCATTTCTATCTTGATCTATGTATATTAATAAAAAGAAAGAACAGTAAGATATATAATCCGGTGTTCTTATAGATATTTTCATTTTTACAAAATAGTGCTCAATGTAAATTTACAGAGCATTAATATTATAAGTTAACAGACTTAAAATATGGTTTTTCGCTACACAGTTCCAACCATGTTTCAAAAATGGAAGCTAAAAGCCCCTAATTTAATTTTGTACTTAAATTAAAGACATTACTTTCATTTCAAACTCAAGCGAAAAATTCGCTTGTGGATGAAATAAAAGTAATGTCTTTAATTTAAGTAAAAAAATTAAATTAGGGGCTTTTAGCTTCCATTTTTGAAACATGGTTGGAACTGTGTAGCGAAAAACCATATTTTAAGTCTATTAACTTATAATATTATATATATATATATATATATATATATATATATATATATATGTATGTATATGTATAGATCATATATATATGTGTGTATGTGTAAATATATATATATATATATATGTGTGTGTGTGTTTGTGTAAATATATATGTATGTATATGTATAGATCATATATATATGTGTGTATGTGTAAATATATATATATATATATGTGTGTGTGTGTTTGTGTAAATATATATGTACATATATGTATAGATCATATATATATGTGTGTGTGTGTGTAAATATATATATATATATATATATATATATATATATATATATATATGGTGCGATGGATACATTGCCGTCTACATTACAAAAACAAAATTAAAATAACACTGAAATCTGACTTTAACAGATATATTTACTAAATTTATACAAAAATAACTTGAATTACTAACGATTAAATTTATTCAATAAAATTGCTGTTGGCTTTAACCACAGTCTGCAGACGACTTCGGAATCTCCTGCAACCCTTCTGGACGGTCTACTTGTTTAAGTTGGTGAATGCTGCTATAATCCCTGCCTTCAGTTCTTTTTTCGTGTTACAAGGAGTTTTTTTTTTTTGTTTTTTTTTGGGGGGGGCAGTTCTTCAGCTGCACCCCACACATAATAATCAAGATTTAGGTCGCCGTGTTGAGTCTGTGGCCGCGTGGGAAGATGAATGGGGGCATCACGACGGCATCACTAGTGATTACTCCAAACATCATGATGTTGACTGGATATGTCACCCAAATCTTTCCGTATCTTCTGCACTGATGGACACCCAAAAACTCTGAAATGTTTGTAGTGGAGCTTCTGACACGAATGCCAAATAGTACAGAAAGCCCTTTCTAAATTTCTAGCGGAGTGAATTGCATCATGGTGCTCTTTTTCTAACAGACGGTGCCCAACTGACAAGACTATACTGACTGTGCAGTCGACAAAATTAAAAAAAAAAAAAAAACAAGCAACTCACATGCGCGAAATTTACCCATTCACCCTGTATATATAGTATTAAAGAAAAAGCAAAACCATTGATGGAACCAAAGGACAACTTGCCAAAAGCTAAAACACTTATCCAGATAAATTCTCGAACAAAAACGACAATACTGAAAAAAGAAAAGGCCTAAAGGCAAACCTACCTATTTAGAAAAAGTAAAGTGCTCTAGATTGCTTAGACAGAGCAAAACACTTAACAACGTTAATTCTATGAAAGGATGGCTATATATAAAAGGCTCAAACACTTACATTCCATGATTAAAATTTATTACATTAGAATCGTAATCACGATAATTTGTAGGTCTGATGAATTGGATCGTGATTACGATCCAATGTAATAAATTAAAACCATGGAATATTGGTGTTTGAGCCTTTTATATTATATTCTTACTCTGTCCAGGACATTGAGTTCTACCTGGATTCTTTCCTCTTGGAAGTATATATATATATATATATATATATATATAGCTAATATTACGCTACAAAGACAAATTGAAAGACAAGTTGAAACGTCTCAACTTTGATCAGAAAACCTGGGAAGCCCAAGCATCAAACCGAAAAGAGTAGCGTAAGGCATATTTCATTAAGTTAAAGGGTTTTGAAGACAGTAGACTGAAGCACCGTGATCAGCTTCCTCAAGCTCTGAAGCATAGACGCCATCAAAATCCTGTTTTAACAAATTTTATAAGTCAGTGTGATCTTTGTCGCCCGCAGCAAGGCTGGGATAGTATGACACTTAAGAAAGCACAAATGTCTTTCCTTTCCCTGATTTTCTTCTCAATAGACCCTGCTAGCATGCTTAAGTGTAAAACGAAAGGCACTATCCAATGCTAAACCTCATTTATCGTTCACGATAGGAGTGTCCACCATATATATATATATATATATATATATATATATATATATATATATATATATATATATCATTTCATCCTAAGCAAGGCAATGAAGATTAATCACCCCATCAAGGCAATAAATCCACTAAGATGCAAGGGGTTACTGAGTGTGAGAGAATATGAAGAAAGAACATTATTAAAGAGAGGAACAAGAATTAAGAAAACAGAAGATAACGATTGACGATACATTTAAATTTTTGAAGATCAAAGACTGGAAAGGAAGAAGCTAAAAGTGTGAGAGAATAAACTGTTTCAACATCAAATGTAAAATGATTAGACTTTGCCGCTAATCTCGTACTGCGCTTAAATTCATAAATTAAACATATCATATATATATATATATATATATATATATATATATATATATATATATATATATATATATATATCGTCTCTCCCGCCGTATTCAAAGTAAGAGGGACAAGCAGCTCAGTTCCTGGGAACCGACAGCCAGACACCAGCACATGTGATTTGACTAAAGTAGTGAAGGCTTTGTGAAGAACGAACCACACTTTTTGACGGGCTAAATACAGAGACCTGGCCCACTACGTGCCACAAAGTCCCCAAACGACCCTCTGCAGGTTTTGAATTCAGAATTGTCTTTCTCCTAGACTAGATGCCATCCAAGGTTAGAACTCACTCTGTCCTGCTATTTACCCACAGCTTGATGGAGAAGAAGAGGATTCAAATATTTCCCTAGGGTATTAGCATGTAAGTGAATGTGTTGGATTCGACTGGAACTCGAACTTGGCTCTTCGATTCCTCAGTTCAAGTGTTATCCATTACTCCACCTTGCCTATGTTTTTTTTTAAATAATGGGACTGAGTGTGCTGTACGAGGTCCTGGTCGAAAGAGGGATAAGTGGATTGTGCTAACATGATATCTCGGAAGTATATAACTGTAATCGTAGTTTTCTGCAACCAGAGCATTTTTTCACGTGCGGGAGTTGTGGCAGGAGAAATCGTAACTGCTTCATTAAGACAATGCACCCGCTCACAACGCCCTGAGCACCCGCTGATCCTGGACCAAAAGAACATAGCCGTACTGGGACAACCTCCCTTTTCAGCTGATCTTGCTCGAAATGATTTTTTTCTTTTCCCGAAGCTCAAGGGATCAACAAGGGGACTCGTTTTGAAGGAGGCCATCAAATGCCCGTATCAACGGAACTGAGTGGCATCCAAAAAGAATCTTTCCAGTAGTGAATAGAAGCGTGGAAGAAGAGGATGGAAAAGTGCATTAGACTCGGTGGGGAGATTACTTTAAAGGGGAAACCATGTAGTTTGTTGTTTCTTTAACACCCACAAAACAACCAGTTCATTCAACCTTATTTACAGTTTCTGAGACAAAGTAAATAATCTGGCGGGACCAGCAGCTTAGTAGACGTATGCTCTCGGGCACGATGACTTGTGACTTCATGGTAGCACAACTACCGACTTTTTCTGAAATGTTTCGTCTGCCCATATATATCCCCATGGCTTGTGTCAACCCGTGCGGTGTTTGCAGACAAAACCCCAGGCCGATATTATCAAATAACTTCCTTGACAAATGCTCTAAACACTCGGAATTAGATAGATAGATAGATAGATATGAACAGACTTAGATATATAGATATGAACAAACTGAGATAGATAGCTTTCAATCAAACTAAAACATTTGAATTCATTTTGTAACTTGTCAAAAGTGTTACATTTCTATATGCGATATTTTTTGCTTGTATATTTTCATTTACACTTTGCTTATTATGTGAGCAATAAACATTTGCTTTATTGATAGATGGAAGGAAGTCAGATAATCAGGGAAAATACATTGTTGATTGAATCTGTAATTAAATGTAACATTTGGTCATTTGTTTTCTTTATTCAAAATTCGGACAGAACTTGTGGGATGACCTGATATAAAGGTACACAAAAGTCAACTTAATCAGTTAATTTTTACTAGTCAATTTTATATAAACCATTAACTTTAAATAGAGAAAACTTTTCTTCATTTTATAGCGGGACTGATTAACTAAGTGAAACTCACATCTTTCTCTTTGTTCTATTTGCAGAAGAGATAACTCGTAAGAAATGCCTGGATGGATATTTCCATTGCTCTATCTCGAAGATCTGCATCCGTTCCGGCTTGGCATGTGACGGCTACCAGAACTGCGGAACCAAAGACGGCAGTGACGAGGGAAAATGTCGATACCACTCAGAGGCGCAGAAATCTAAGTGTAAGTGGACAAATCAGAAGCCTTTATCAGCTTTGTCTCCTCTTACATATATATATATATATATATATATATATATATATATGAGTGTGCACGCGTGTGTGTTCGTGTGTTTGTGCGTGTGTGTCTGACTGTGTTCGTGTGTGAAAAGAGACAGGAAAAACTGTTCTTAGCCGACGCATTTTGTCCTCTAACGGTCTTTATCAAAGTAAATGCAAGGATTTATTTCGTAGCACGTTTATATACAAGAGCAAGGATATCATTGCTTTATTATGGCTTCTAAATTTGAAAACGTTCATGAATATTCATCAGCAAGTTGAAAGGTCAGTCAAAACATATGCAGGACACAAAGTGCCATAATTCAAAATCTGATAAAAAAAAAAATGATTATTATAAAAAATAGATATATCTACATTGTCCAATGAAACATGTTAGAATGAAGATATGCTGCCTAAATATCCATATATATGTGCGTGTGTGTCGTGTGTGATGTGTGTACACGTACACTTTTTGTAGTTTCATAGATTGAAGGAAGTCCATTACGAGAAGAAAATGTACCATTTCCTTGACGTCGTTATCAAATGGATGTCAGTAAGATGGTATTTTCTTTATAAGAGATCATTGCATACCATATCCCTTCGGGACGTAAGTGACCATTCTTTTTGACAGCTTCCTTTAATATCTGTAAATTGTCATGATTCCTTCGAAATGATAATGGAATAATTTCCCGTTTCCTTATCCATGGCTTTAAAATCAGTCTGGCCTTTCTTGGACTGTTAGGCAACGCTAGAGAGCTTAGTCTGTCCTGCGATTTAAACCATTGATGGTTTGAAAAGATAGGGATTCATGTATTTCCCATTGTTATTTTTGCATAAGTGGACACAGCAGAATTTGAACTCGACTCGTTGATTCTACTTTCTGTGTTCAAATCTGTTATGCTACCTGCGTATGCCAATCAGAAATGCTTCTCAAGGATCGCAGAATGAACATTATTTTTGATAGATATGAAAATGGGTAAGCTGATTTGTGATTAAACTAATTACTTTAAAACTAACGATACTATGTTGTTGTTTTTTTCACTCAAATGTTGTTGCTGCTTCTGCTAGTAAACATGGAAAATGTGGCACCGAAATCCGAACACGCATTGGAGGCATTCCATAAAGAAAGCAAGACGCTAAGAAGAGCTGAAAACACTTCTTTTCTAGAGAAACACCCTGATTTTGAAGACGTTTTATTTGATTTAATATAACTTTCTGCAATCTACATAAACTACACTATTTACATTATTCGGACTATTGTCCTCATCTTTGTCGCCATATTTATTACAACGTTTCGGCCGTTGTACGCTCCGTCCTTCTTCAGGTGGTTGGAATGTCGAACTGAACCCTTTATTTCGCTCACTGTTCTAGTTCCACGTGCCATGTTTAATGGATGTCAGTTATCTCTTGTTAATTCCTCTCTCCAAGTTCTCCGCTGCCTTAACCAGGTATTGAACTCACACTGTTTGGGTCCTGTCACTGGATCTAACCCTAACACCTCAAAGACACATGACACAGTGGAAAAAGGCGTTGGTTAGTTCAGTCACAGGACCCAAAGAGTGTGAGTTCAATATCCGGTAAGTTAGAGGAAACATTACCTCCAAAATAATTCTTTGTAATATCGGTCATAAAGGCCATAAATTAATTCTAAATGACCTCTTGGATATCTGGTGAAACTTTTTTGCCGATATAACAAACCCAGTAGCACGGTCCATTTGACTTTCAATAACATCATTTGGGTAAAAATAGCACTTTGTGTTGTTTGATTACCTTTGTTCGTTGATAAACTCTGGTGACCTTAAAATGATTCCGAGTTCAACCTTATATAGCCTAGGTCGGTTATCTATAGAAAAACCTGAGTTGCAGAAACTTTCTCTTCGGTTATGATGTCCAAACATCCAAACCGATGCACTCTCACAAACTTCAGCATATTAGTGGAGACATATTATTGACAAATTGTATACCACTGGCGGAAAAGTCAAAATCGTTCTCAATTAATTTCTAATTAATTCCGCAGTAATTATAAAGGCATACAATATAAAAATGATTTCCTTTCTTTTCGGGAAACTCAAAATTAAATTAATTTAGAAATTCGTCCTGTACGTTTTGACCTGTTTTACTCATTTTTTGTTTATTTAGTTTTCCAATTTTGCGAAAAACATTCCTCATTATTCTTCTTTTTATCGAATTTACCGCATGAGACGAATCAGAAAAAAGTATTTTTTTTTCTTCTGTACTTAATTGTGTATATGGCAAATATATTTTGAATGAAAGATGAATTTTAGTTCAAACTGTATATGAATTACAATTTAAAGACATAGTATGCGTGCATGTGTGTGTGTGTTTGTACGAGGGGTGCTGAAAATTCTCGGCCTGACCAAAACAATTTAGTTATAATTATTATTTGGATTTCATGTTGATATATTTTCAAGCCATCGTACAGAGCTTAGCTAGATTTGGATCTGGAATTTCCATTGTATAATGTTCATTTGTTTGTTTGTTTGTTTGTTTGGGTTTTATGGCATATCAACCACTGTGGGTTATTTAATGCCAAATCCAGTTTATATGAATTTTAAATGCCTATTTTGTATAGAATAAAAAACGTAGAGCTGGCAACATTATTGTTTCAAAAACGTAGAGCTGGCAACATTATTTTTCTGAAAACATTATCTGAGACCTTGCTGTTGGATGCAGTTTATCGCCATACCCAGGACGCGGATGTAGTTTACCGTCATACCCAGGACGCGGATGTAGTTTACCGTCACACCCAGGACGCGGATGTAGTTTACCGTCATACCCAGGACGTGTATAATGTTCAGTTTATATGATTAATGGAGTAATGTTAAAATGAGTTACGTTAAAAAATTTTAGTTTATGAAACTGTTGATGTGTATATATAAAGAGAGACAGAAAAACGATAGATTGATTCGTTTTTTGTGGCTTATCAACCCTTTGCAGGTTATTTAAAGCCAGAAAACATTTTGAGATTCTAAGTTTTTTAAAGATAATTTAGAGGTGGCACAGTGGAGTAACGAATAGCTGCCCGGATTGTGGAATCGGAACACATAAAAATCGGAGAGCCTAGTTCGAATTCCAGAGGAATCCATTGCATTCACTTACATGCTAATACCCTTTGGAAAGGTATAAATCCTCGTCTTCTCGCCCCAACTATGGGTAAATAGCACGACAGCCTGGATGCTATAGCCTTGGGTATCAATTGTAGGAGAAGGAAACGCTGTAGACGGTTGAGCTCCTTAAGGCAATCTTGACAAAGAAACATAATTTCTACTGTGGTTAACAGTGCATGAGGTGCCCCTACGACCCTGATAGGTCACGAGATTCGCGATTGCGCGAATCATACAGTAATACAAGACTTGCTAATTAACCTATAGCAAGGAGTAGAAGAGATGGATTCAGATTTTTCTCAAGGGTATTTGCGCGTAAGTCAATATAACGAACCCAACTGGAATTGGAACTCGACTCACCAATTAACAATTTCAAGCCATTATCTGTTACACCACCCGCACATCAAAGCTTGCAGCATTTGGTATTCCCAAGAGTTCGCCCATCTAGGTACTGACCAGGCTCGACACTGTTTAATTTTGGTGATCGTACGGAAAACGGCGTTCCAACATTATATGGCCGTAAGCGAGACAGAAAGACAAGACAAACTGTGGATCCATCGAAAAAGATTTAGCATAAAAAAGAGTTTAAACCTTTTTTAACAAACGGGATTATTTAGTAAAAATACATCGAACCTAATAATAGAAAATAAAACGTTCTCATCCAAAGCATTATTATTATTATTATTATTATTATTATTATTATTATTATTATTATTATTATTCCTTTGATTTCTGTTTTATACTCATTTCTTTCCGGGTCCCAACCAGAAACCTAAGGTCAGAAATGCGATCATGATATTTTCCACTGAGCAGTTTTTGAAAAGAAAAAAAAAGAAAAATTAAAAAAATAAGATCTCATACATTTTTCATAGATAAATTCCTTTGTAAGGCGTGAGTTGTACTTGTGAGTATAATTTTTTTGTTTCTTTAAGACTTGGACTATCAGGGAATCACTTCAACATCTTTGAGATTTCCATTTCAAGGTCCTTGTAATTTGATAACTTTTTCAAGATCTTCAAAGATACATTACAGTCTACACGAACTGCCATGTCAATAAGAAAGCACAATCTGTTTTTTGTTTGTTTGTTTGTTTATTTGTTTGTTTATTTGTTTATTGCTTTTTTTGTGGTCTCTTATCACGATCTCTGAGCGATTAGCTTTGATTGTTCTGTCTGTGTGTATTATAAAGTCCCATAAAATTGTTACAAGTCAGGTAACCGGGTCTGGGTGATGTTCATACTAGTTTCTTGCAGTTTCCTACCCGTAAAAGTGCCATATTTTCCAATGCAGAATTTGACCCACTCTATCATGCCGAGTTTTATATTCAGTTGGTCACCGTCCAACCTGATACAAGATGGTCACTTATTTCTGGACATTTATCACAGAATCTGCATTTCGGGTTAACACTATTTTTCAATATGTGTGTTTGGTAATTTCTAGTTTAGCAAGTATTGGTCTTGAACAGCAAGAATAAAATCTTTGGTTTCAGCTTTTAACCCATCATTACGTAAACACTGATGAGTGCGGGGTTTTGTCTTCATCAGCCAGTTTTGTTATGGGTAGAGTATTGACCATGAAGAGGCTTATCTTGACATCTTTTCTGCATTTGGTACATTCCATTTGCATCTGCTTCCCTTTTTATGTTCTTTATTGCTGTAGATATTGACCCACCGTATATCATCGACGGATGCTAATACCGTACCATCTAATAGATGATGGTCAATTGTTTCTGGATATTTATCAGAGAATCTGCATTTGGGAATCAATATAATTTTTCACTATGTGTGCTTGGTAATTTCTAGTTAGTCAGCATTGGTCCTGTACAACAAGAATAAAACCTTCGATTTCATCTTTTAACCCTGCCTTACATAACCATTGATAAGTACGGGGTTTGTCTACATCAGTATGTTTGGTACGGACAGAGTAATGATCATTATTATTATTATTTTTATTTTTATTATTATTGGTTGTTTCAGTCAACTATTTTCTTTTCGCGTTTTCAGCCATCTTCCAAGGACCGGTATTACTGGCATTAATTGTTAGTGTAGTGGCCATTGTGGTCTTCTTAGGAGTGGCCTTGATTATCATGTTACTGACAAGGCGTTTTAACAGGTGAGCATTTTTCTACGGTTTTCTTTTTTATCCGTTCATTATTCACTTTTTCCCAATAAATTTTATTGGGAAAACTTTAACCTCTTTCCATCGCTATGCAACACTTTCCCATTTAATATCTTTTTTTATTTTACATCCACTAAACTCACCCAAAATCACGTTAGAAATTAATTTCTGTAAAATTTTAAAATATTTTCTAAATAGTCACGAACAAGCAGAGTTTGTTTTTATTGCATTTATAAATTAATACAAATTAGAATAGTTTAGTAGTTAAAAAAACAGAAATTTTGACTGTTTATACTTTTCATTTTCTGCTATACCGGCGCCGAAGGGTTAGTGCGTTTGTGTTCTGAGCATAAGTCATGGGTTTCGAACCTAACCGTGGTTGATTAAACAAGAAATTGACTTTAAGAATATCAAGTCTTAGGAGGACTATTCCAGGGTGCGGCATTGTTTGGAACAATCTGCAAACCATAAGACGAGTTGACCAAATTCTTGTGTTTGAAATTAGGCAGACAAAACTGCTCAAAAGCTGTTGATGGTTGAGTTGACGGAAATTGAGCTAATGGAAGCTCTTCATCCTTGGTTAGCAATCTGTTTAGAGATGATGACTCGAGCACAATGATTGAAAACTTGTTATGTGAGTTATACAATCTGCCACAAGCCGAGGTTTTATCTTCATTCTTATTCTTAAGAACATTCTGCTTTCGAAAGGGTTTTCTTTTTGCGGCCGGTTTTAAAGCTGTGATATTTATCGAGTGTAAATAGATATTCGGTTTTTTGGACAACTAATCTTGCTTTCTCAGACTAGATTTTCGATTATACTTCCCTTCACAGAAATAAAAAGGCTCAATAACGTCTAGAGACGAATTGAAGCTCCATACTAAGCATATGCATTTGCCATGAATTAATAAGGGTTAAGGGTTGTGTTTTGTTTATCCTCCTCCAAGAATTGACCGTCATCAAGATCCTTGTCCACTATGAAACATTTTTCATTACAACTATAACCTATATTACATCGTTTTATTACAGAATGTTACATTAAAAGATTTGATTAAAAATAAATAAGTAAATTTTACAGATACTTCTGAATATTATTCTTCAAGCAAAATTTTGCTTCTGCTAAGAATAAAGAATCTGAAGATAGCCATATCTTCTTGAAAGGAGCAACACGCTTTTGAATGGAATCGAACCGTAAACTTTAAAATTTAACAAAGTATTATACAGGATGAGCCAAAAGTAGATATACACTTTTTTACATTTTATTTCATTTACATATTTATTCCAGTTACATTTATTTAACACTATTTAATCTCAAAAGCTCAAAATGTCCTCTTTCAACCTTGTAAAATTCCTCGAACCTCTCCAGAACACTGTGACACACATTGCGACACAAATTTCGATCCACATCAATGTCAATAAATGCTTCCAAGAAGATCTCTTTTAATTCGTCTACTATGTGGGAATTTTTCTCATAATACTAATTCTTTACTACGAAAGAAATACATAGGTGTTAAGTCGGTTGAAGATGGCGTCCATTCAATGATGCCACGACGTCCGATCTGCCAAAGTATAATCAGTCCCATCTTGCTGAGAAAACAATTCGGTGAAGTTTAGCTCTGGTTCTGAATTGTGGTATTAACGCGTAAAAAATTGAAAAGTCACATCAGTATATAAATAATTAAACAATTGTCGACCTATTTTGGGCCCACGCTGTACAATTTAAAGCACGGTTCTACCTGAAAGTCTTTAAGTTCGAGATCATAAATGTGGGGCTCTTCTACTTTTGAATTTCAAATTCATAAATCTTTAAACAGATAAACAGCGCAAAAAGGCGGTAATTGAATTTATTGAATGATTTCATTTAATAAAAGCGAAAGAGAGAGAAAGATAAAAGGAGTTAATGAAAAATCAATAATATTTAGTCTCGATAAAATGCTACAATTGCATTCGTCTTTATAACTCGATTGGTTACTGCTTGTATATCTTTCCAGAATAAAAATAATTTTACCAGATACATATTTGGTATTTATGAAATTTTCTAGCATTCTAGCATTTCCCATGTCTAATTCTTTAAGAGCGTTAATATCCGAGGGTCGCTTCTTAAGAATCTGGAATTAAATATTTTTATTTGAATATATATTATCGTCTGGAATATAAAGCTGATTTATTTGTAACCCGGTTGGTTCAGCGAAACATTTACGTCCGCCCCGCTGACTGCTTTCATTTTGTGTTTCTTTATATAATCTGTTAACGAGCATCCATGAAATAATTAAATTCTACCGAAACTTCATAAAAAATAATTTGAAACAAATTTAATTACAGACGCCGTTCAGAATTCACAAACAAGTAAAAAAAAAAAAAAACAATAAAAATACAGTAATAATCTAAAAAGCGACACGTGTCTTTAACAATTCTGACCACGCCCCTATCACCACAAGAATTGACTTTTGGGTGGAGCTACTTCAACTAGTATCCAGACGATTATTGATTTTTACTGTTGCTGATCTTGCTCAATTCGTAGAACAACCTGGTGGCCATTCTTGTAAAAACCCGCTTTAGAAGCAGCTATCCATGTAGATATACAATAGACTTAACTGTTTGTTGGTCTCAGATGTTATCAGCTTCTCGGATTCTTTTACCAGATGTATTGATCATTACTATAGCTGATACCGCTCGCTATATATTTTTATATCACCATACTTTTAACACACCCTTCTGAGTCGCATATATATTTCATTTTACGAGAGATATCAGTTTAAACCATTTGCCTCTGATACGTAGTTACCTATTTCTATAGATGCAACACATGAAATACACATATGGCATGTGAACACTTTACACCTTGATTATGTATGTCCTTTCTTTCTGACTTGATGCATACATAGTCATTTGCACTGTGTATGTTTGTTATGTAAATGTCTATGTTATTTGCATACATGTTTCATTTTATACCATTTTGTCTTATTTAACTTTGCTAAACTGTGAATCTCCTTTTTTTAATATAATATCTGATAAATACAAGTGCCATATTGTATTGTAGTGGATACATAAATACCAGTCGTTGTTATACGTAAGTATTGTCGTGGATGGTGTTGTGCTTTTTGCCGGAAGTTGGAGACATTGTACAAAACCAAAATTGTGCGTTAAGCATTTCTTTTTTTTTTTTTTTTTGGTGGAATCTGTCATCAATTATATTGCTCGATGGGCATCTCAGATTTTATAATTACCGAAATATACCCTCGTGAGACTTTTATTATGTAAATATACTTCTCTATCTAGAATCGAACTAGTGATAGCTTGTACAAAAAAATACTGCTTTTAAGTGCTTATTTTTGAGTTAGCCTGTGTCGTCATATCCGTTCTTTTGATCGGTCTTATATTAACTACCATCGTTGAGTCCGTTATTAATTATACAAATTACAATAAATTCTGCACTATTTTCTTCTTTCGTGTACCGTATCTATTCAGTACATGGCTCTCCACAGCTTCTTATCTTTCGTAGCTCTGTTTGTCCCCTTACTTTTCCTCCCAGTCAATAGTCTGCCATTCATTTACATAAACACTTTATTCAGTTTTACTTCTGCCCTTCTTGCCTTCAATATGCCTTGTGAGTGTCAAATTTTCCAAGCCTTCATTCCTAAGATTTCCATTTAAAATATTTAAGAAGATTATGAAAAATGGTTGGAACTGATGTTATTTAAGAAAACTAAATACAAATATTGGAAATTTAATGTCAAAATATATAAATATATTCAAATAAAATTAGTAAGAAGTACGAGAGTCTGTCTGAAAAGTTCTTATGCTGACCAAGATACTCTCATAGAATAGGTACACCAAAATCATGAACACTTTTGACATGTACAAAAAAAGAGATACCCAGTATTTTTAAATTTTATTTATGAAATGGAAAATCCGATATTAATTATAGGTTCATAAATATTCGATATTAATTATGGGTTTATAAATATTCGATATTAATTATAGGTTCATAAATATTCCATATTAATTATAGGTTCATAAATATTCCATATTAATTATAGGTTTTTGATCCATATCTCATTAATGCCTACCTTAAAAATCGTGCAGTGTGTTATTAATGGTTTTACCCTTTTGAGAAACTACATTCTATAGAATCATAAGATAGATTTCTTCATTTTCCACATCTATCTGGTGAGATGAAATCTTTTAAAATCTTATTAAAATATTTTAAATTTTCTAATTTGAAATTACAACGAAAGAATCAATATCTCTGTTTGGATTTTAAAATTATATTGACTTTTGAACTTTTATTTTTTCATTATTTACATTATTCGGACTATTGTCCTCATCTTTGTCGCCATATTTATCACAACGTTTCGGCCGTTGTACGCTCCGGCCTTCTTCAGGTGTTTGGAATGTCGAACCGAACCCTTTATTTCGCTCACTGGGGTAAACTGTTCTAGTTTTTCATTAATATAAATTCATTTTTCTATAGAATATAAAATTTAGTTTACATTAATTTAAAATAACCTTAGTTTCTTTTATAAAATCTTATATATATTATTTTCTATGGATAACAAACTTCGTAAATATCAGTCTTGAATAAGTGATATTCTATTAAGTTTTATCATGTTTCAAAAACTTAAAATGAATAATTATATCTAAATAAATAAGCGACAAATTCTGTCTGTATGTATGTCTAAAGGCCACACTTGCTCTACATAGATATCTTTTTGGAGTGGGGACTGAAAATCCTCCCTTCATCTAGTGCTTGAACATCTAGCTTTGGGATTTGTGTCCGGATGAGAAGGGAATAGTTAAAAATTCAAATTTTAAAATATCTGCAAAAACATTAGTGATTTTAAAAGTTTTTAATTTATATTGAGTGCGTTTGATACTAGAATGCGAATTTAATGGGGCCAATAAAATGAAGACTATCAACCCGTAGTAACATACAGCTTCAACCTTATTAAATGGAAGTTGAATATTATTAAAAGATTGGACGCCAAGACCAAAAAATGCTTACCCAAATGAGGATGCACCACCTGAAATCAGATGTTGATAGGATGTCCGTACCAAGAGCTTTAGGAGGTTGAGGTCTAATCAAACTTGAACTAACTCTAAAAATTACAACAATCGAATTGGAAGCATACCTCATAATGACCTTCTCCTACAAATAGTAAAACACCAAACGTACTCCATCAATAAAGAGGCTGCACTCTTCAAGAAACAGCTTAATATTCTTGAAAGCCTACTAACAATAACCGAAGCGAATACCAATAATAGAAGGGTACTGAAAATCATGTAAATAAAATTTCTGGGCACGCCAGCATGTCAGTACTACAAAAGATTACTTTGTGCGGAATTATACATATCATTCGCAAATCCCTCTCCATCGAAACGAAATGCCCCAAATGTATTCAGTACTAAAGGAATCCAACAAATTCAAAAGTGAATTTCAAGTTGGAAAAAGTTTCGATAGACTTATTGAAGGGATTCATGGCAACCCATGCCTTTAAAAAATACAAAAAATGTACTTTTTTTTAATGATCAGTGAAAATGTCATGAAGCCACTTCTGAGCTTAGGTCTCTGATTGGGACCCGAAAGGAAATGGGTGTGCAACAGTAATCAAAGGAAATAACAATAATAATAGTAATAATACAATGTTTATATTCAATATAAAATTTTTTCTCTTATTCATTGCTTTCTCCTATAAGATGTTTATATCTGAAACTATTTATGTGGTACTACCTTATTTTCTAAGCTTAGTGCTGTAGCACCAATGTGGGTATCAAACTTGCTAGTAATAGCCAACGAGATTAGATCGCTAACAACTGCCCCAAACAGCACTACACTCCCTCTTAATTGAATCAAATTCTTTAGAAGTGACTATCTGAGCAACAATTGCTTCGTTACTCTCCAAAATAAAACCTCCTATTTTTCCCTATTTTCTGTCAGTATCGAATAAGGGCGTTTGCAATATGTGGGATGAGGAATAAAATTGTTATCGGGAAGATAGTTGACATGATTGTATAATACCTCATTAAGTAGGAACGCCTACCCTGTTAACAAAATGGTTTGGTATTTTCCTACATGACAGTGTTTTAATCCAGGTAAAATCTATAATTGCAAATGCTACTTTTCACAGCAGACATCTTCTCTCTACTTGAGTGATAGTACAAATTTCCTTGTACTAAGATAATATAAACTTAGTAAATACCAATTTAGTACGATTGTATTTTACGGACTAAAATTGTATAATGACAAGTAGTAACATGTGACTAATTTGGATTTTAAGAATACCGAGGCCCTCTCTTTATCGGTGATAGTTTTCTCTTTCTTCTGTAAATCAGTAGATATGAATTTTAATGGACCCTTTTTTATTCAAGAGACTTTGTTAGTTTACTGTGCAATGATCATCTAATTTTTTAAAATTGATGTCAGATTTCATCAACATTCTTATATTTCCTTTTTTTTTTTATCTTTAGTGCATGGATTCAACTTTTTATGCTGTCGTATATTTGTTGCCTTATTTGTCGTTTGCATATTGTTCGAAAAATGATTATGAATATTAAGCATTGATGTTGTGCGTTTCGTTCTTATGATATTCACTAATCAATTTAGAATCTCTAGTGATCATCTTCAGTACATCATTTCTTTCATGTTAAAAATATCCTGAATGCATATTTACCAGAAAAAAAAAGAAACCTTCCTCTTTTATACTTTACTCTTCGCGCAATCAAATCATTTTTTTAAAATTACACTTAAATTAATTCTCATTGAGTCCTTCTGTTTCTTCTTCTTTTCACAATGTCGTTCTGATTCTATCCTTTACTCTGAGTCCGAAATATATTTCCTCTATAGCTGGATACGTTTTTAAATTTAGCTCATTCAGTCAGTAATGTGCCATGCGTGATACACGCGTAGGTATCATTCGATACATGACTGACGAAGCAGGTTGCCATTTCTTTCTACGGTAGACCAGTTGCCATCGCAAGGCTACATAACCCGGTCTGTCCTGCTATTTACCCATAGCTGTGGGTAGAAGAGGATTCATCCAAGAGTATTGGCACGTAAGTGAATGTAATCGATTCGACTGGAATTCGAACTCGGCTCTCCGATTCCTCAATTCGAGTCGTTATCCATTACTCCACCGTGCCACATTACATTATGGTAAAAAGATTACTTTTATAAATAGTAATAGGCAAAATAGTTTCAAATTCTGTTTACTCACTGCTGTATCATTTCCGATTGAAGATATGATGCGACAATTATCTTTATTTTTTCCTATCGCGAGTCACCTTGCCCTTGTCTTTTCTTATGAAGACTAAGACTTGTCCCCATTTGATGACAATAAATTTAGGAATAATGTTACGTTCAGTAATTATCATATAAGATTTGGTATTTATTGACCACATGTGATACAAGTTCGGTTTAATATGTGGCCGTCCACGAGACCTCGAGTTCGAATCTCACCATAGTCGATTTGTCATTTGTTATCCATTTAATAATATCGGTCTGTGAAAGTGTCTGAAAACCATACCAAAGGTTGACGTAAATCTTTTGAGTGAAATTTGTTTGATAAAACTGTTCGGTAACCATCAATGGTTGTTTAAGTCACAACTCATTGTGACTAACAGTTTTGGTGTACAGACATCTCATTCCAACTCTGGTGATCATGCTATGTTCTATCTCCAAGAAACTGTAACTAATATTTACTTAGTATAGTTACAGTATAAGTCAAAGATTTCTTCTTTGGGTGTCGAACAAGCACACATGAGCCTGAGCAGATGTCTACAACAGGGATTGACAAGCAAACCTAGCACACGAACAACCAGTCATTTACTTTATTTACACGTGTGTGTGTGTAGGTCGAAGCAGAGGTAACCCAATCCTTTCAGCTTTTACTGCAAGTGTCAGGGCGTACTCTAGACTTTACACAATTAGCGGATGTGTACTGCCTAAGAGAAGGATCACCAGAAGCTAGACATATTTTACTTTATATTGTGTCTCGCCTGAAGAAGATACAGGACTTATCCTAGCTAAAAGTGGATTTAAATACGCACTTTTAACAACAATATTAATTGCTATATTATGCCAATAATATTAATATTAATATATACACGCGTAGGCAAAAAAATCTGCCTCGTCAGTCATGTACCCTTCGATACATAACTGACGAGCTGGTTGTACTACTCGCGCAGTAGGTTGCTATGTCTTTCTGCCAGACCAGTTGCCATCCATGGCTACAGAATCCGGTCTGTCCTGTTATTTACCCATAGCTAGGAGGAGACGTGAAAGATTCATACCTTTAGCATGTAAAAGTGAATGTAACGGGTTCGACTGGAATTCGAACTCGGTTCTCCGATTCCTCAATCCGAGCCGCTATGCATTACTCCACAGTGCTTCTTCTTAAGACTAATCAAGTAAAAAATAATCTCTGATATCAATCAAAACACAAATTAGGAATAAAAGTAAACACCAGGTATGAAATAACAATTATAGCAAGAAAAAGTTTTAAAAAAATATTAGCAACAAAATATAAATATAATATCTGTCTATATTTTTCTGAGATGAGGTATTGTAATTATTTACACTATTTTCATTGTTCGGACTGTTGTCCTCATCTTTATTGCCATATTCACGACAGTTGTACGTTCCGCCATTTCTTCATGTGATATTTGTTGGACTATATAAAGGGTTCGATAGAAATTTCAATAAATATCACCTAAAGAATGCCGGAGCGTACAGCGGTCAAAACTTTGTGAATATCACAATAAAGATGAAGAGAAATTTCTTAATAATGTAGATAGTGTAAATATAATATAATTATAAAAATATTTTTTTAAAATAATATAATACATAATAGTTATAAAAATACAACAAAGCGAAAAACAATTCGGTTAAATAAACTACAAACAATTAAAAAGTATTTTTATGACAATTTTGAGTTGAGTCCAATATTCAGAAAATGCACCCGAGTTCGTTATGCAAATCTTAAAATAACAGGCAATGCAAAATGTATGATTTGGTTATAAAAAGCATATTTGTTTCCTAAGAAGTCACTTCGTCAAAAGTACATTTTAAAATTCACATTTTAACATTAATGCGTGTTATTTACGTTTTTTATATTTTTTGTGTATAATTTTATATTTTTTGTTATAATCGTCGTCTGTTTCAGTTAACAAAATATTTTCCAAACACATCGAATTATATAATCATCTATTCACAACCTTCATTGAGTCAGAAATCCACATCGTTTCGGTTAAAACTTCTCAGATACTTCTTCCGTACGTAAATCCTAAGACATAAAGATAAAATCCATTCAGACAGATTATCATTATATTAATCCTAAAGTCTCTCTATCGGTAGAGATGTCTAAAGCACATTTCCAACTGATGGCGTCTGAACTAAAACTGAAAGTGTTCATGCTTCGTCTACATAAAAAAAAATTACTTTTACTAATTGCGGTATTTGTTTACTATTTAGTAACTATTTACACTATTCACATTGTTCTAGCTCTTGTCCTCATCTTTCTTGTCATATTCACGACGTTTCCGCCGTTGTCCGCTTAACGTGATATTAATGGGAATTTCGACCTGAAACCCTTTTATCCATGAGGTTAGATTGTTCTAATCCCATATGCCATGCTTTTGAATAACTCAGTTTCACATGGCCCAGTGTATACAAGCGTTGGTTGAGTGATCCTAAACGTGACTTGACCCAAAGCGTTGTGAGTTCAATACCTAGCCACATAAGAGGGAACAATAACTTGTAGAGTTACCAAAGGCAGTTAACTGAAACTGAGATATCCAATAGCATGACACGTGGTATTAGAATAATCTACCCCAGTGGACTAAATAAAGGGTTCGTTTCGAAATTGCAACTAATATGACCTGAAGAACTGCCAGAACGTACAACGGTCGAAACGTCGTGAATATGGCAAGATGAGGGCAACAGCCCGAACAATGTAAATAGCGTAAATAGTTACAATACTTCATCTCAGAAATATAGACAAATATTTAGTAATTGTTTGATTTAAACCACATACAATTTCAGTGATCATCTTTTGAAATACCGTTCGGCTTCAGAATGCCAGAAAGTTGATAATAATGTTGAAATGAATGTTTTTCTATTATAATTATAGATATTAAGTGTCCGTCCTTCTAAAATTAAAAATGTTCTTTCAATGCTTTTTATCTTATAAGTTAATTTCGTTTATATGTTAACCAGTGTTGTATGATTCCAACATGACTGCAAAAGTCAAAACGTTTTGAATTTCTTTTAATTGTATCGCCAGTTCAAATCAATAAATTCACAAGAAGATTTTAATATTTTTCACCGAATAAAAAATTATGTGTTCATGGCTAAGATTTATTTGAGACTCTCTTATGTCTTTAATAAGAGAAATAAAAAATGATGGGATTTTAGTTTCTATACTCTTTTGTTATAAATGTGTACTACATTCCGTGATACTTGCTTTATTTTTGAACGAATCTATTGTGACTGATATTTGAAACGTTGTCCTCTGTGATTCAGTACCACCCCCAGCATTCGGCAAGATAAAATAAATGGAACAACTGGGCAAACGAAACGGCTGCTTAATTACCTGTCTCCAGTCGTAAGGCAGGTAGGCAAATAAATTGACCATTAAAAAAATCACTTTCTTCTTCCTTTTACTTACACGAACACGTCCTTTACACGAACACATTGCAAACCTCCTCGTGATAAAAAAAAAAAAAAAAAAAATCTTGTTTTGGAGTAATCACAGAAGAAACACTGCCCATCTCCATTTTTAACAGTTAAATGCTGCACGTGATCTGAAAAATAAACCATTGATGACCTCTTGTCTTTCTGGCAACTCTTTTGCGTTTTATTACAGGCAAGGGGAACAACTCTTCTACAAATAGCACAGCCCAGCTAATTACTTCCAACCTTCCCATTAGACAGAGGATTATGCAAAGAAACAATCACGAAACATAGACAAAAATCTAGTTTGTTTTTTTTTTGTTTTTTTTCTATTTTGTTTTATTTTTGGTATTTACACAGCATTAAAATTATACACCAACACACGTGACCAACAAATAAACCAATCGCAAGGTTAGAAACTTAAACTGCACTTGTTATCCCTTTTCTTTCTCTCATCTTTCCTCCGGTAAAATATTTCTTTTAATATCTCCCTCTCATTCCCATTTCTTCCCTCCTACTCTCTATGTCCCTCTCTTTCTTTCTTATTTTCCTATTTTTCCTTTATGTTTGTAATTTAAATATTGTGACGTAAAAAAAAAATTTGTATAACTGGTCACGCTGTGTTTCTATAAAACCTGCGAAAATTTGAAATCATTTTTGTAACGATACTTATTCTGCCTCGATACGTATTGTGCCCATATACCTATAGAAGTAGAAATGTCGTCACCTATGTGTATAGAACAATAGATGTTGTCTTCTTTGCTTGCATAGAAGTGCGTGAAGTATATATACGCATGAGTTATCCAAATGTAAAAGAACGAAAAAAATATAAATTCAAATGTTCATAACAATCATTTAAAAAAGCGCTCAATACAAGAAGCAGAGCAATAAATATTTATTATAAAGTGTTATATTGGAACATACAAGTTACCGCGACAAAAATGCATTTTTTTTTCGACGTCAACCGCCCGACGAGACGTCTTTAGACGTCGAAACAAATATGCATTTTTGTCGCGGTAACTTGTATGTTCCAATGTAACATTTTATAAGATATATTATAGTTTTTAATATATATATATATATATATATATATATATATATATATATATATATATATATATATATATAAAAGTATATAGTAAAAGTAATAAATTCGTTGTTATATAATCCAAGTGGATTCTAGTAATATAAAATATTAAAACTGATCCACAAAAAGAGCTCAATGTATTTATTATTACAGAGCAAATATATATATATATATATATATATATATATATATATATATATATATATATATGGGGGGGTGCAAAAAATTTAGATAGAATATGAATATATCTGTAAAAAGATAATATGACTTAAGACAAAAGGAAAACTTTTCTTTATCACAGTATTTCTTCCTCTGATGGATTATTTCCAGGAAAACATAAGGATTTTATTTTGCAACATTGATAAGTATTAATATTTATAAGTAAAGTGGAGGAGAAATATAGTTAAGTTTAAAAATTAAAAATTTAAGAATGTTCTAAACTACATTATGTGGCATCTCTCATAATTTACCTTGGTTTACACACTTAACTTTAACATTATGTTATTTTAATTCTGTTTACGAATACATGTTGCAAAATTAAATCTTTACATTACATTTATCTTTATAAAATCCTTCAGGAGACAAAACGCTTTGGGAAAGAAAAGTGTTTATTTTGTCGTTATTCATATATATATATATATATATATATATATATATATATATATATTGTATGTCTGTGCGTATTTAAGCAAAAAAAATGTTCTTTAAAGTAGATGTTATTAAAAACAACAGACATTTTGCATCGATTTATCTTATTGATCGACATTTCCAAATTACGAATAATCTTTCTCAGATAACAAGGAAAATTGAAAGCTTGGACCCATTTCTTCCTAAATGAACTTTGGACAATATCTTTAACAATATTTACCTTTTATATATATATATATATATATATATATATATATATAGTGCGCCATGTAATTAAGAACAACATAGTATAAAGAATAATATGAAAAAAATTATATTTTCAATAAAATTTGTATGTATAGTGCTGTTCGATAAAAGTGACTCACCTGATTTTTTTTTACTTAACAATTTTTTTGCCTATTGGTTTTGGGGTCCTAACTAATTTTTAATCTTACTAATGTAAAGACCCCTTCCCGACCACCTAGTAAAAAAGTTTGCTCACCCTAAGGTATTTTATTGATAATTATAATTTTGGATAAATGAGATTTAGGGAAAAACTCTGTGCAAAAAAAGTGACTCACTTATTTCCTGCAACTAGTAATCAATAGAAACATGACCGAACAGCTTTAAATAAAGAATAACAGAGGTATAATTTATTTATAATAGGTCATATAGTTCGAAATATTTAATAATCTATGGGTCCTCCTTTATTTTGAATAACCTTTTCAACCCTTTTTGGCATTGACTTGATTAGGTTCTGGCAAATCTCATCTCCAAGCATTGAATTCCATTCGGATATGAAATTCACAATCAAATCATCTTTGTTGCTCAACTGTTTTCTCGAGAGCCTGTACTTTATAATGCCCCATAAGTTTTCTATGGGGTTGAGGTCAGGAGATTGTGGCGGCCATGTCATAACATTCACCTGCTTCTCATCAAAGTATTCCTTCATCAATTTTGATTTGTGACAGGGAGCATTATCCTGCATAAAAATGAGCTTGGTCAGGTCGATTTGCATCCTCTCAGCATAAGGGAGCAGACAAGACTCTAAAATTCTCTTGTACTGCTTGCTCCTGAGGGTCTTTTCAATAGGTTTTAAGAAACCAGTTCCATGAAAAGAAAAGCATCCCCAGAACATTATACTGAACGGATGCTTGACAGTACTTACTGCTAAATTCAAAGAGCTTTCAAAGCTTCTTCTTCGGATTTTAGATCGCTTTTTCTTTGAATTTAGCTCAACTTTCGTTTCATCGGAGAAGAGAACATTTAGTAAAAAACATCAGGTGAGTCACTTTTATCGAACAGGACTGTATGTGGTATGTTTCACTTTGAAAAACAGAAAATCTTATTCGCTTCAATCTCAAGTGCGGCCTGAATGCGACTGTATGATGGTGGTTCTTCAGATTCTCCATCATGTCTACGATAGCGACCTGAAGTCCTTCTTACTGTGGCACCGCTGATTGCTCTCCTTCATTGCAACTCTCTACATTGGGTGATTCAAATTAGAAGAGCTAGGAGAATTGGGATGAAAATTCTCGGTCAACCATCCATGGGTCTTATGGATATATGAGGAAGCATAGTACTAATTGGGCCCGACCGGCCACCCACAACCCTCAATCTATGGCTTGACAACTATGTTAAGCACCTTGCTATAGGCAATGGCCTTGAGTTTTAAGACCTGCGTGAGAATTGGGTTTGGAGGACATAGCACTCATTATTCATGAACCCCTGAACCCCAGCACTCACGGACAGCGTGAAC
>OZ010611.1:24783311-24788311 GCA_963932145.1 Acanthosepion lycidas | reverse complement strand
TTTTCTTTTTTTTACGTCATCGCGGTGCTGTAAAAATAACATTGTTTTTTTTTTGCGCTTTTTTCCCGTTGAAAACCCATTGATTTGGAAATTCTTGTAAAATTAAAGTAATTGTCCGATTTTAATGAAATTTTCAGGACTTATTCACAAATGAATGAAATTATTTTTGAAATATTTCTTTTTAGTAAATTTTAGTAAAAAATATTTTTTTTTTAATATGTTACACCCCACTTACTTATTTTCCCGAAATTTCGTTCAATCCTTTTTATTTCCTTACAATTTTTTTTTGTTTAAAGTAAGAGTCATTGGAGATGGTAAATCACCTACTTTTTTTTTTCAAATTTGTTCCAACTCACGGAAAATGAGCTCTGAATAGAAAAATAATGAATCCAATAAAACTATGATATTACTTAATTAGAAAAGCTTTTAATTGCTTTTGTAAATAAGTAATATTAAGGTCATTATTGCCTGAAGAAATAAATTTTTTCTGATGAATAATTAAATTTTACAAGAATTTTTTATTTGTTTTACATTTTGATTATAATAATTTATAATAGTTTAAAAATCGTGCAAAACTCTGTATTAGCTTATTTCCTTGTGATAATTAGTAATTAAGTAGAAACAAAATTTACGAGTTCAAAATTGCAAAGTTTAATAAATTTAGCGATTCCACTTTTTTTTCAAATAATTTTTTATGTTGTATTTTTCTACTTAATACATTCCTTATTTCCATGTACGGTAGACTGAAATTGCCATTATTATAAAAAGAGTTTTGTCCCTTTATTCTAATAAATAGACATAACAGTAAAACTAAAAATAAAAGGGTTCACTCAGATTTCTAGTAATTTTCATTTATGGTCATCCGTAGTAGCTGTCATCACTTGTCAATCAACACATCGGATCAAAATTACGGTACCAATCGTTAATAATTCGTTGTATATTTCTTTTTTATGCTATAATTAAGTAATATTTTTTTTAAATCAGATTAATTTAACATTAAATTTTCTAATTTTACTAAAATGACGTGTCAGAAATTTTTTTAAATATTTTTAAAATCGATAAATTTGTGTTTGTTTACAAATTTCTTAAAATTAAGAAAATGGCGGGTTTTTTGAAAATTTAAAAATTTAAAATTAAATTTGACATTCCAATGTATATAGTTTCTATCTGAAATATACCAGAATTGTTTACTTAATGGAAATAATAAATTTAATGATTCTACTTTCAAGTAAAGCTAAAATGAAATATTCAAGCATATTTTTTCATTTTAAAAAATGCATTTTAAAAAGTGGAGGTACCTAGTATTTACTTATTATATATTGTAAAACTTATTACAATCTGACGACTCCGAATATTTTTAAAAAGAATTTCGATTTTTTTGTGTGTGTGTGTGTGTGTTTAAACGTCCTCATTTTTCTAAGTATGCTAGTTCTTAAATGACATTATTATTAAACGTGTTTTAAAGTTTGTCCCCACTAACGGAAAAAACCACCCTATAAAATTTATCGTATGCTATCATCAATTCTGCGTTATCATACTTAACTTGTCAACACATTAGGCTGTCGATAAATCGATCAATACGTCAGAAAAACAAGACTCCGTGGTTAAGAAATGCTTGTATACAACATTTTATGCTATATTATTTTTTTCAAATCCGATTAATTTAACTTTAAATTTGCTAAATTTCCTCAAATAACGTTTCAGAAACATATATTTTATTTTTACATGATTTTTAAACCCGGGAATTAACTTTTGTTTACAGATGTGTCAAAACGGCTGATTTAACGATTTTACTGAAAAAAATCGATTCCGGTCAATATAATTTCTGTTTGAAATACACCACAGAGTATTTTGCTTACTGAAAATAGTAAATTTTAAATCCCTTAGCTTTCAGTTTAAGCTAAAATGAAAGCTTTTTCAATTTTAAAAAATCATTTTAAACTTTATCTATACCGAATAAGTGGAGGTACCTATATAAGAAGACAAATGAATATTACCTAACACAAACACATAAGATGGCTAACATTTAACGCATATGAAGGTGAACAGATTTTTGTCAAGTGTGAATTGTAAGAGCAATAACACATATCAGATGATGATGAAAAGTTCTAAGAACTTACCTTCGCGACCGATTTTAAGTACCGCGTATAACTCGCACGTCAGAGTCACTTAAATATCTTAGTTTGATTATCTTAACCCTGAAGACCGTTTTATATGCGAAACTTACTCAAAAAATAAGACCTTTGAATTTTTCTTCATATGTTTTCGCTCTCACTCTCGTTCTCTCTCTCTTTCTCTCTATCTCTCTCTCTCTCTCTCTCTCTCTATATATATATATATATATATATATATATATACATATGTGTGTGTATATATATATATATATGTATATATATATATATGTATATATATATGTATATATATATATATATATGTATATATATATATGTATATATATATATACACACACACACACACACACACACATATATATATATATATATATATGTGTGTGTGTGTGTGTAAATATAAAAGTGAACATTGAAGTCAACACTTAGAGGTGACAGACTGTTTCATGCTAGACGCAATCGTCAGGCTGACGATTGCGTCTAGCATGAAACAGCCTGTCGCCTCTAAGTGTTGACTTCAATGTTCACTTTTATATATATATATATATATATATAGTCACGCGAAATAAAACTGCAAGATCGTGAATATATGTTTCAATTTATTTCTGCTGGTAAAAATCACATATATTTAGATATATGCCAGTTAGTGGTGTATCCTGGGTAGCAAGGTCTATTGTATTATCCTAACGGTTATTGCGTGGGTGGTAACGTTCATGTTTCAAATTATTCTAGAGGCGAAATAATTATGAATCCGTATGCGCTCCTTTGAAGAATCCATATAATATATGACAAGAAAAGAACAAATGACAATATACGAAAAACGCTATCCAAACACTACAAAGGCCTCGACTTTGAAATAGAAGTCGATATGAATAAGAAAACTGTTAAATATTTGGATGTAGAATTAAATCTACAAATTTGCAGTGTCTCCCCATACGTGGAACAAAATACAAAATTAGAATGTTAGATTCAAACACCCTAGGTGTATAATAAAGCAAATTCCCGGTGTATAATAAAGCAAATTCCCCAAAGGAATAGAATCCAGGTTATCTAGAAATTCCTAATAAAATTATTTTCGAAGATAAAAAGAATGAATATGAAAGGACTTTAAAAGAAGAGGGTCATAAAACAAAACTGCAATTTAAACCTCAAATAAAACAACAGATGAATAGCAATTCGAAGAGTTTAACTCCCTTTTAACTTTTAGATTAAATGTAAAATAGGAAAAACATTTTTAAAATTACTTAATAAAACTTTCAAAAAAATTCCCAATTACATAAAATATTTAATGAAAAATTAAATTAAGCTACAGCTGTATTAGTAATTTAGAAACAATAAAAAGACAAAACACCAGAAATTTAAAAACTAACGTCCAGCAAAACATTAACAATGATATATGCAATTGTACAAATAAAATCAGATGTCCATTAGATGGCGTTTGCGAAACTGAAGCAGTAATTTATAAAACAAAAATAATAGATAAGGGCCAGAAAAATAGATACATAGGGTGTACTAAGGGTAACTTTAAGGAGAAGTGTCATCTTTTAAGCTAGAAAGCCTTAGAAATTCTACTAAACTCGCCAACCATGAGGGAAATTAAAGGAAAAAAATTAAAAAAGATCCAATTGTAAACTGGAAAATTAAAAAAAAGCAAAACCTTACAACAAACATGGTAAACTCTGCAACCTTTGTCAACAAGAAAAATTAGCTATAATAACATTTCCAGACACAAAAAACTTTTGAGTCAGAGATCGGAAATTATATCCCGTTGTATATACACTAAGAAGTTCCTTTTGAGTTCATGTAAAGTGGGATTCAAAGAAAGTAATGTACGTTTCATTTAACCCTCTCGCCACCGATAATTTCCAAAATACTTTCTTTTACCCTCCTCCTCCTTCTCCTCACCCTCTACCTCACCCCACCTCGTGTGCTTATTGATTTTTTTTTAAATATAGCGTTTATAATTTAAAAAAAAAATCAAACGTTAGGAAATCAATCAGAAATCGACTGAAAATACCGAAAGGTTGAAACGGCTATCTCCTAATTTTTATCATATATATATATATATATATATATATATATATATATATATATATATATATATATATATATATATATGAATAAAAATATACGGAAAAAACAAACAAAAATCCTAATAATGCAATTATGCTGTTTTAATGTTAATATAATGTCAACGTCGGACGTTTCGGTCTAATAGAGCATCTTCAGGACATATTCATAAAACATAATTAATTTTAAAAATTTTTGTTTGTTTTTTCCGTATATTTTTCTTCATACTGTCGGATCCATATCCATATATTTGCTTACATATATATATATATATATACGTTACGCAGAATTATATATATATATATATATATATATATATATATATATATATATATATATATATATATATATATAATTCTGCGTAACGTAATATTATTGTTGATGGAATTATAAGTGTTGGGAGGGTAGAGGAGATATAAACACGCTTGCACCGGTTATAGTTATCCACTGACGGGAAACGCTGACGATGTTGAAACGCTGAAATCTTAAATTTGAATATATATTTTTTGTTGTTCTTTTAGACGTGTCTGTTCATGGTGTCTAGCCGATTTTATTCAGTTTCCTTATGCTTTTGTTTTTTATTACTTTTATTATTAATTATCACATATTGGTCTGTCACGAAATATGGGATTTTCATAACAAATGCGATTTTTAAAAAAATAACAAAAAACAAAACCATAAAAAAAACTGAACGAAACCGGCGAGACAACACGTTAAAAAATTAATTTATAAAATTGAAGTTCCAGTATTTCTTGTCGACGTATAATTATAATCGATGCTTCCGTTTAAAATCTCACCTCC
>OZ010611.1:24765811-24778311 GCA_963932145.1 Acanthosepion lycidas | reverse complement strand
ACGTTTCCCCCCCCCCTAGACAGTTACAAACTTGAAATATGCTATAAATACGTACATTTATTAATATATAAATGTCGATAAAAGCCGAATGAACTCGAAACTACATTATTTTGTCCGAATAATCATTTCACCGAATATTAAACAAATTCTCTTGATTCATTGAAAAATATTCTCCTATTCCATTCGGTAAAATGTCTTCCTTAATAACAGCATCCCGTCATTTATCGATTTTTGACAATAATTGAAATATTGTAGGAGGATTTCTGTTACCTGAAATTAATAATCATTCTGCCCATGTGTGATTTCCGTATGATCGTTGATGGCGCACTAAAAATTTGGGTGTGTACAATCTAAATTAATAAAAATAAACGAAGCAAAAAACTTCAAAGACGTTATATTAAAATTATTGTCACTAATTCGCCAAAGAGGACAAGTGGCGAGCGATATAAAATCCATTCCATTTCTATATGTAAAGTGGGTTATTTGGCTAATAAAAATGATCTGCAATATCTTAGCAGAGAGAATCGAAGCTAATAAAATGGTTGCTTCTAACAAATGTCGAGTTGATGAGAAAGACTTCAAATGGAAAAAATCTGATTCCAAGGCACAACTAATTCCTGAAGCTGGAAAATAAGTTATCAAATCTGCAATGCTCATTTTATAAGAATAGCTCTTCTCTCATAATGTTTCGATGGGCATTTTTTATCTTCGTCAAAAATACTGGAATCTAATACACACACACACTCTCTCTCTCTTTCTCTCTAAATCATACACCACATACATATATATACATACATATATATATATATATATATATATACAAAGAAATTCAACATCGAAGATGATATTTTGTTATGTTGACATAGAAGATTGATATGTGACGATAACGGCCGCGGAATAGCAGACGCAGGTCATAAGTTCAAGATGCGGTTCTATGACGTCATAACACGCCTTCTACATTATAATAAAGCAACCCACACTTATCAAAATTACATTTCAAACTAGTCACAACACATTGCATTGCATCTAGACATCTGGTTCTGTTGTTAATATTTCGGCCTCTCACGTGGTATGACGTCATGGAACCGCATCTTGAACTTACGACCTGCGTCTGCTATTCCGTGACCGTTATCGTCGCATAGCAGTCTTGTCCATATATATATATATATATATATATATATATATATATATATATATATATATATGTATATACATAATATAATATATATATATATATATCGTTATCTCATATATATATATATATATATATATATATATACACGATGAGGTGCTGAAAAGTTATTGTCCCGATTCGCTTACGAAAATCAGATGTGCTAGAAATGTGGCTCCTATAGCTATTTACTAAGCTTTCGTCTAGTAGAAAGTTATAGGAATGATGTTTGAATTTATTACAGTCGAGTCAGGTGACGAAAAATAATTTTTCTAACCATTACTTCACGACGAGGCGACAAAGTTTGATCCCTTTATTTAGGGATTTGATTTGTACGCTTTCAATTTGAAAACCCTTATTTTGACTCCTGAATTTTTACATCTTTGAAAAATCTCAGAGCAAAGTGGAAAGATGAAAATATTAAAATAAATTGCTCGATTGTTCTACAAAAGAAAAATACAACGGAAGAAACAAAGACGAAATTTGGCAGATTAACG
Source organism: Acanthosepion lycidas (assembly GCA_963932145.1). Lineage (NCBI taxonomy): Eukaryota > Metazoa > Mollusca > Cephalopoda > Sepiida > Sepiidae > Acanthosepion > Acanthosepion lycidas. The sequence continues at coordinate 24,776,643 of OZ010611.1, read as the reverse complement.
CTTGAACTTATAATCATATTAAACGGATTAAATGAAGGTCCCCAAATGGAGGTTCCCAAATGAGGGTTCCCAAATGAGGTTTCCCCAAATAAGTTGCAAAGGGATGCTCCCTAGGATTGGGGATGGTTTAAAAAAACAAATGAAAAAATAAAAATGTTAAAATTTATGTTATTTTGCAAAATATGTTTTCATCATAATCTTGGAATAAAAAGCACCGTTGAAGATTTGGAATAAAAAAATAGTTGTGAACAATAAAGTATTAATAAATGCATGAAACTCTTATTCCGATACTGCCTATTCAATGTCGAGATAAATAGAAAAACAGTATCATTTCTTATATTGTTGTTGCTTTTCAAGGTCCTGTGATATGTATTTACATGTAGTTGAGTTTTTTTTATTTTCTTCTATCAACATATTAAATGTCGAGATGTATTGATTATTTATTTTTAATCATTTAACCCTAAGCAAAAAAAAGCCATCTAAGACATAAGCCGTTACTGAGTGTTAAATAATAAGAAAAAGAAAAACCTTATTTAGGAGTGGGAAAAATAAAAGAAAAAGAATCAACAAGGAAGTAGATAACGATCGACATCGCATTTAAATTTTTGAAGGTCAAAGTTGGATGGAAAGCAAGAAGCCTGAAGAGAGTTTCACAAGCGAGAAAAGAAGTTGTTAGCAAAGAACTTACAGGTTAAATTAAAATTTACAAAATAAACACAGAAATGACGTTTTCGCTCTGAGGATTTTCAGGTACCAAACATGTTAAGAATTATGGCCAAAAAAGGTTTAGAAAATACTGCATTAAATTAACTCCAGAACGACTGATGTTCTGTGTATTCTTTCCCAGTTTCTGATCTTGTTGAAGTCGTTTGCATACCAAGAACCTTGTCAAAACGATTGCCAAATCTGAATGAATTATGCTGTTAACTGTACATACGTGAACTAAAATTTAATTTGATTGTCTGAAAGCTTCGTAAATTATGTGATTATCAAAAGTACTGACATCAAATTGAAAAGATTAATCTGTTAATGACCAAAGTGGATTTCAACATTTGCTCTCGGCAGTTACAAGCCAACTACGAGCCAAAAATACAGATGCACAAATAATGAAACGGTAATAACTAATTGCAAATGGACGCTGAATGAACATGAAACTGCCTTTTCGTGAGTATTTTGTCGAAGAGTTAAACAAAAATTTAAAAACACTTCTTGATCCATTAAAGATAATTTTTAAATAAAAGATTTTAAGATGAATATTACAAAAGATTCTCTAAGTTATTTGCAATTTCCAATGAGAAATCTTAATGTTTTATTTTGTCTTGTTAGGTATGACTCTCTCTATAAAGGAAGGTAAGCTAAATAAAAAAAGCCCTCTGCTTCTATAGGATGCTATACACCAAGTAAATCGCATGTGAGTGTCGAATGACTGCATAGCGCGCTCAGTTCTCGTTTAAAAACTAATGAGCTCTTTGATAAATCGCATTTAATTTTTTTGTTGTTATTCGCGTTGCTTTCACCAACATTCTTTAGTTGTTTTGTGATTTTTAATTGTTATTAGTCAACCTTCTGAAAACTGAATATTCATAAAAATTATTTGGGTCGAACATCTTGGCCCTTCAGCATTCTGAAGGTTAAATGTTTCGATTTTTTTTTTGTGTGTTTAAATAAAAAAAGTTAATTTGTTTGTCTTAAAAATGGAACCGTGAATCACGAAGGAAAAAGAAAATTTTAGCCCACAGGATTTTTAAATGAAGGCAGCTTAGAAATTGGACATTAAAAGGTTTACAGAAAATTGTTTCGTGTTGTCTAGAATGAAAGAGTCCTTTAAAATGTATATGGCTTCCCTATAGTAATTCATATATATATATATATATATATATATATATATATATATATTTCAAATGTCATGTCCCATCAGGATATAAACACTCATGGCTCTTCACAGCTTCCTATTTTAATATGTGTGACATCTTGGTGTGTATTTCCGTGGCCTTCTTCACGGCTATGAATTCGGTTTTTCTTCTCCAATAATGGCTGCAAACCAAGGCCAGAGAACACAGTCTACCCTGCTATTTCACTTATATGAAGAATAAATGAATTCATGATTTTTCAAGGCTATTTGTGCGAAAGTGAACCACAATAAATTATACATACTTTACCCCAAAGACAATAGAAGTACAAAATCGAATTGATTATCTCGATTTTTATTCAAATAAATACTGTATATTTGGTGTTTATATATCAGACTTTATTTATCCATTTTAAATTTACAAGCTTTACAAATGTTCAAAAGTACGTACTATAAAGGAAGTTTGAAGTCTGAACGATATTCAAGTAGATAGCCTCTGCTTTTCAATTTTTTATCTAACATTTCTTTCGTCTATTCAAACCGTCACTGTACGGTCATCAGCAACAGTGAGGGTCGGAAATAAGAAATAACTCTTAGGCAGAACTCGTACTCGCCGCCTTTTACGTTGGGAAGCCAATCCCCAACAGTTGCTGTATCATTTAAGCAACTAAAGCTAACATCAAATTACACCATACACGGTTATTCTTTGTTTTTCTTCAATCGGATCGAATATTATCTTATTTTTTTATAAAATCATTGTCAACGATTATTCAATTTTTGATTATTCATTAATGGCCGTAAACTAACTTGTTGTTTGAGAAGTTGTGTCAAAAAGCAACTAAAATTATGATGGAAGAACTACGAGTCTAAAATGGTTGCTTTATCTAACAGAAACCATTCAAGATGATATTACAGTGTAACCCGGATATAAGAGAGTTGTCGGGACCGGAGAAGAAGTCTCCTATATCCGGGTTTCTCTTATATCCGGGTTTGGTCTAATTTATATACATTAACACAGTCTCTAATTTGGGACCAGAGACAATCTCTCTTATATCCGGGTTTCTTTTATATACGGATTTCTCTTATATCCGGGTTACACTGTACTACAGACTCTGCTTTTGTTAAGATCTTTAAAAATGATCTTAAAAATGTGATTTCTATTTACGGATTGACGTCATCTGTTACAGAAGTGGAAAATACCTGTGAAATTTTCTTGGAGCTTGTATTCATACTCTCACTTACCAAAGGAAGGTTTTAATGAAGTTAGAAACGATCCTTCTCCAGTTACATTATTTGAAGTGGGTTGAGAAAACATGGTAGCTTGTTATCTAAAATGAAAACTTACGCAAAAAAAAAAAAAGTAAACAAACACTTCGGATTCATTGGTTCCTTATTTCTTCCTCCAGTTTTTACTAACGCTTAGTAGATTAGTTTCTGTGTATTTTATAATAGTTGATTTTTCTATACGTTTCTGTAGTAGTTAAATGCGTGTGTCTATTGCGTGTGCTGCATAGAGTAAGAACGCGAGTTTTCATTGCATTTCTAAAACACCAGGCTGTCATATGTCTTTATAAATCGTTCCATCTTTGAGTTAACAGTTGTTTTTAGTTGTTATCTGCTTCCATTGAAGTAAGTATAAGCATGCAGATCTTAGTTGATACCAAGGGGCAAACTCAGATATGTAAGTACGTGTGCCTTTTGACGTTGTAGTAGAAAAAAGCTTGAGATTTTTATGCAAAGAAAAGATTTTAAATTTATTATTAGATAAAGCAATTATTATTAATTTGTGACGAGTATTTCTTTCATCTTAATCACAATTCTCAGTCAACCGTTATTTCTTATCTCAACACCGATTCGTGAAACATATTTACGGTCGTAGAATGACGGCCTGAGTGTTGTGATAAAATGTTAAAATGTTAGTCAAAAATCAATAATTATTTCAAATTTATTGTATATTCGTTGTTCACTCTTCACGATTTATTTCTTTTTCTTGTTTATCGACAGGTATGCGTGAATTCCAAAACAAAATATCCCTTCAGGACATAGGCTATCACGCCCCTCCACAGCTTCCTTTTCTTTGTTTATATTTGTAAATAGTGCATTGATATGATTGTTATTGGGAAAATAGTGAAGTGTTTTCGTGTTGACTTTCCCATACTTTTGAATTCATCGTATCTTCCTCTAGCCTGACTACTAACCAAGGCTAAAGAGCTCAGTATTCGCTACTATTTTACCCATAGCTGGAGAGGAAAAGAGAGATTCCTGTCGTCTTCAAAGGTATTATTCGAAGTGATCGCCACGGCCTCGGCAAGAATTTGAAACCAGCCTAACGATTCCATTTTCCGTTTTGCTAACCGTTACGCCACTCTCACATCGACTCCTGTCTGATTATAAAATGAAAATTTCTAAATACGCATGAGAGAGAAAAATTTTAAATAGTGAAAAAATATTTTGGATGAAGTCATTTTGAAACAATTTATAAATAATTTATACTTGAAATTTATTTTATGAAATGAACACAAGTGAGAGACGAAGTCCATACACTTATCGGCATATATGCCAAAAAGTAAAAAATCTTGTTTTATTTATATTTCGATAAAAACATGAAATGAATAAAAAAGCCATTTTACTTTTACTACTATTAATAAAAATAATAATAACTTTTTAACCAGTGAAAATTTCACGGTTTTCCTATTTTTATTTTCTAATGAATCTTAATTCTTAAGTTAATCACTGAATAAGCTAATGGCGATTTCTACAAGAAAATATCCGTAACCATTCCCCTATTGCATTGTTAAATATTTGAGCTGAACAAAATATTCAATAAACAATCATAAATACGAATGCTGCTCGTTAGTTTAGGAAGTAAGGGGCACAAATAAAAAGATTTGAAATTGACGACTTTTTCCATTTCGCTGAAACAGACGTTAAACACATCCATCATTCCACCTTTCTTTTATTTTCTCAATGAAACAAGTAGTGTCTTTTCCCCTCTTTCCACGAGACCAAAACGGAATAGTCCATTATTTACGAGGTATTGGCAGGCCATAATGGGCGTGCGAACGAACAACTTGAAGACCAAGCACAATTATAAGATGATGATGATGATGATGATGATGATTATAAGAAATTTCGCGACTTTTTCACTATTATTAAATAGGAAAAAAGCCGTGAAAACTGAAACGTTTTTAAATGTCAGTTTTCTAACTGAAATTCTAACAAAAGCACCACTGATACAATTCACTCCTTTTAATACTGCTAATATTGGCAGACTTATAGAGAAACTGGAAAAGGTTGAAAATTTTTTCATGTGTCAAATAATAAACTGCTGGGAGAATTTAAAATATTCACTGTCACGAGAACCAACAACATAGTCTCTATACACCCCAGTTTTTTTCTTAAGCCATCAATCATGAACTATTTTTCAATTGGCATCGGATAACAATTTTCAAAGTCGTTGTTCTTTGAGGGACTGCATGAATGATCATGATCCCAGACTTTTAAAAGAGAGAGAGAATAAAACAACTTGGTTTGCGAAATGTAAACAACATTGAACACAACGAAAAATTATAATCGGCTGTGCATATCTTCTTCTTTGTGCTGTAACCCTACAAGTTGTCGGTGATCATGACTCTCCACAATTTCCCGTCCATGGTAGCTCTTATTAAAGTTTGACTTTTGCTATATCTTCTAATCCCCGGCTTGGTATGTTTTAGCACACGGCCATTTTGGGCGACAGCTGACTTGGCGCCAGACATTTTAATATGGAGCCGTGCTTTGCACTGATTTCAGCTCGTGCCGGCTTTGCACGAGTGTTTAATTCTTATGCCATCTTCTTATATTTTTAACGAAATACCATCGTTTTATCGATGCCATGGTTGAAGAGTCATTAACGAAAAGTGGCTAAGAAAAAAATGAGCGTAATGGATACCTCTTCGTCTTTGATAAAACAAGCAAAACTGTAGGCGATATAAAATTTTGGCGTTGGGAGCAAAAACATCGGTGCAATACACGGCTCCATGCTAAAAATTCTGACACCAAATCAGTTGGCAAACAAACGGCCGAGTCAAAAACGCCAGCGTCCAAATGGTTGCGACCAATCGTCTGATTGCGCTTAATCATTATTCTGCCACAAGCTCGTCAGGTAGGTTATGCGCTGCTTTCTTCTGTCCATCTTTCCTTCAATATACCCTGTGAGTGCCAAATGTTCTAAACCTTCTTTCCTCATTATGTACCTTAAAATTTTCAACTGCACCTTTCTGATACTACGTATAAGTTTTCTCTTTTTGTTTCCATTTTCTCTAAAACTTCGTTGTTGCTCATATGTTCAAATAGGAGTAACGAATATAACAGTTTAGTACTTTTTTTGTTTCTAATGAAATTTTCATGTTTCTTAATACCTTGCTTAACTTTTAGAAAGCTTCTTTCGCTATTCCAATACGTCTTCGTATTTTGACATCGTATTTTTCATTAACTGTTAAAACATTTCCTAGATATTTAAATGTTTCCCCTTATGTAATTCGCCTGTTGGTCTGTTTGCTGACAACCATACATTATGTCTTCTTACAATTGATATTTAATCTTTTTTTTCTCGCTTTCCTTTATTATCTTCCGTAGGTGTTCATGTAATTCCTTTTCGGTGTTTGGGATCTTTTCTGTTAATTCACCCCAACTAATGTAAAATTACTGATCGTAAATATTAAATCACCCCAAGAAATTATAAATTTATTGTTTGTTTTTTATTAAATTTTTGGCACTCTTTTCAAATTGTAAATTAAAAATCAAAATTTGTTTAACTAGCAACAGCTCCAACCCAAAAAATGAAAACTTACCAAAAATCAGCGAGTTTTTCATATTTCGTAAGTGCGGGTGTTATTCAAGGTACTTACAAGGAATTTTTTACAACTTAAAAAAAAAAAGAGAGAAAAAAAATCTGTTTTTGTCAATGTAGACCCCTCACTTAGAAATAGCGCACCCGAGTCCCCCACATTTGGGATGATCGTAAATGTCAACCCAACCGGAGTGTAATGGAATGGACTCGCCCTGGGAGAATTTGCTGTCAATTTTAGTAAATATAAATTCTTTTTATTTTGGGGGCGAATTAATATTTTGAGTTAAATTAACAGAAAAGATTTTGTGTCTGCTTTCAACACTGTTATCTGCCAATATCTTAGACTCTTAACATTATAAGAATTAGAAGTCCTATCAGGATTCATTATTGGCGGCAATAATGAATCCTGACAGGACTTCTAATTCTTTCAGAATCGACTTGCTGTAAATATATCTAGTGAGAAGACGCATCCTTGTTTTACTCCCCTTTTTGTCTTTGTGTATTAACTGAATTCATTTCTATCCTCATAGAGGTGGTTTGCTTCGAGTATAACTTGTGGATTATTCTAATATACTTGTTAAAACCTAAAATCGTCCATATTATATTCAGAAAAATCGATATCAAAATATATGAGAGTATATCTAGTGATTTAACATTTTGCAGGTAACTACTATTGTGCACATTATGGCATAAAATGTTTTATGTCCGCTCTCCGTGTTGCTTATAAAACCAGTAGCTTTACTTGATGATTCCTTCTCTCAAAGCACAGAAAAATAAATTGTTGCACTGAGCCTTTTCTAGAATTAAGACGACATTGTCTCCGCAACTCTATTACTGTAACAATCTATCAAATACCATAAAACCAATCCAGTTGTTTTTCATGTTCCTTGGCAAATCACTTTGACTTTATTTGTTTAGTTCTGCAGGCTTTTACACGCAAAACCAATCAAAATTATGTCTACCCCAGATCAAATATACTTTCAGAACTGAAACGATTTTTAATCGCGTCAATCCTCTCATAATCTTCAAATCAAACATTGTATTAAACAATTCCTAACTTCTGAACTCTCTGAACAGAACGCCTTGTTTATTGTTGCTTGCCACGTTTCATCATAAAATCCTGTCTCCAACTCCTGTTTCTGATCAGCATACGATTTTATTTTTCTAGTTACAGAAGTGTCTTGGTAATAAATCCTCGGCTTCTAATTTTAATAATACTTCGATTAAATACTGTGAAATTACATTAGAGAAATCATAGTCTGTAAATTCACCTTATCCATGATAGAAAACTGAACTGACCCTAATTTTCTTGAATGGTAATATTAGCCATTCATTGACCGAGCAGCCAGTATTGCTTTCGATTGAAATTTATAAAATCCTTCTCTTAAACCATTTTTTAGGTTTCTCAAGTCCAGTACCTGTTATTGCTCTTTGCAGGATTGATGGCGGTTTCCTTCTTAACCTTCTGCTTAAAGTGCTGTCTAATTGTTAACTTATTATGTCATCATTTTTCCTTCTAACTACATGTGCTATCCATTTACGCTGTTACTGCTGTTGGTGGTCCTCAAGTGATTTGTTTTCTGTTATCTCGTATAGCACTTTCTTTGTGATTCTGTAGCGCCAGTCCACAATGTTTAAAGAAATATAACCTTTACCAAGGGGGAATACATTAAGCATCAGAAAATGGAATTGAACAGCTGATTGTTAACAACGCTTGGAAAAATACTCCAACATTATTATAACAACATTATTATATACTCCAACATTATTATAACATTATATACTCCAACATTATTATAACAACATTTTCGTCAATAATATACTGTGATTGTAAATAGAATAGATCGCTGATGGAGATGCTGAACAAGTACTTCTCCCTACATGATATCTACGTTGAGAATTATCCATGAAAATATTCTTAGCCCCGGTCTTGCTCAGAGGCGAGAAAAGAACACATCTATGTGTATTATATATTGGGATTGAATTAAATTTATTTTTCCTTGTTTCTACAATTTCTACTTCAGTTGGCTTAATGCCACATCACGTTGAAACACCGGTTCCCGTAAGATCACAAAAGTTAAGCAACGTCAAGCTTGATCACTACTTGGATAGATGATTGCTGTGTAATATCAGTGCTGTAAACTTGGATGTGCGGGTGGGGTAATGGATAACGGCTGGGTTCGTTGTATTCACTTACGCACAAATAACCTTGAGAAAGGCATGAATCCATTTCTCCCCTCAGCCATGGGCTAATTAGTAAGATTTGTATCACTAAATCATTATTATATTCCCCAAAAATTCTTGCAATTTTAATATATTTTCTGGCTTTAAATAACCCGCAGAGGGTTAAGGCGTAAAAACGAATCAATCAATCAATCTGATCGGAGACATTATTGACCATCACTGCGTTGTCCATCGGTCGTTAATGGTCGTAACTAGAGATGTCTGAGTAGAATTGTTTATGTTAACAGACAAGCTACCATGACTCAAATTACATCCACATTCAGATGATGCCAAATATATAATCAGCAAGCTAGTTCATCGTTTATTTTTAGTTTCCATAAAATATAAGAGAAGATCCACCAAGGTGCTGCTGTTAACGTCTCGACACTGAACACAGCGCATTACCCTGGGTTTATGACACTAAATGGATCCTGGAGTGGTCCGATGAGGGATATTTCCACTTGTTTCGGGTTATCGATAGGATTTGGTTTGGTAGAGATCCCATGAAGCTTTAGGCCTAATTGTCAACAAGGCAACTTGAAACTTGTGGTCTGGGGTATGTTCACGTGGCTTGTGTTGCGTCCGCTGGCCCGCCTAAATATGTTATTGACCAGTGACCGCTATGCAGCACTGGTTCGTAACCATTTGCACACAATCGTGGGTTCCATGTAGCTAAACAACGATGGATTATTTCGGCAGGATAACGCAACGTGCAATCGAGTTGGTCAAAATTGTTGTGGGGAATGTTCTAGAACATTTTCACCTAAAAATATCAAGAGGATGTGGACAGATTTCGAGAAAGCATCACTCAACAAGTCTCCAGGGCTCTTACGACCATTTTGAAATCCATACTATGTTGAATTGCTGCAATTCACCTGGGAAAGTGAGGTTCTAACGATGCTCGGCATCCATCTCATGACTTTTTGTACGTCAGTGTAATTATCAGCAACTGTAAAGGTTAACCCCAATGGGTGGCAGAACGTATGGCTAGAATGTTATCTTTCCGACGATGTTCAACTTATCAGGGAGGTTAATATCTTCATAGTATCGACTAAGGAAGACGATCCCAGCGTTCGGTACCGTTGGGAATGGCCTGAAAACCGTACCCCACGGGTTGACCCAAGCCTTGTGAATGAAATTAGATAAACGGAACTGTTCGGTATCCAGCATTGGTTGTACAAGCACGAAGTGTTTGTCCAAAAGATTATCCCTCTAGAAACTGTAACTAAGGCACTCTCAACATAGTTGCAGTATAAAACACAGGTTGGCTCTGGGCGTGTTGAAGAAACATAAATATGCCCGAGCAGGTGTCTGCAATAGGGATTAGCTACCCACTATAGTTTACCCGCAAATTCGGAAACGAGTATTCAGCTATTTTAGTCAACTTGCTGAAAGAGTCTATCAAGAATGGTGGGTCTCGTTGCTTTGGATATCTATTAGGTTGGTGCAAAAATAATGTCGGTTTTTGACGTATTTTTTAACGTCAAAAACCGACATTGTTTTTGCACCAACCTAACAGAAGGCATTTGACTCACTGGTCAAGTTGAAAGGTTATGGTATTTCTGGGCGAATTTTGAAACTGATTCAGTCTTTCTTATCAAATTGAATGTTGTCTTGAACGCCAACTCTTCTAGGAATTTTTTTTTTTTTTCATTAATTCAGGTGTTCTCCAGGATACAATTCTTCCGGTTCGATAAGATCAAATTGGCAGATAGTCACAAAAATGACCTACAATATGCAGCATGGAATGGCTTGTTAATTTTAACGCCTCTAAAATGAAAATTCTCTCTTTTAATCATCTGAGAGAAGCCCTTTTCCTTCCATCAGCATAGCTGATGCTAACCTCCGGGAGAGTGACTCCTTCCGACTCCTCGAATTGACCGTTGATGACAAAGATTTCCATATTCCTCTGGAGGTGACTGGGTGTTT